>PVJD01007595.1:0-82190 GCA_004026545.1 Mormoops blainvillei | reverse complement strand
GGGATAAATGGTGATGGAAGGAGATTTGACTTGAGGTGGTGAACCCACACTACAATATGCAGATCATGTATTATAGAATTGTACACCTGAAATCCATATAATTTTATGAACCAATCACCCCAATAAATTCAATTTAAAAAGTCATGCTTAAATTTTTTTAACCCAGCATCTCTCTAAACTCAACTGACCACAGAGCCCCTACTGTCTCATAAGATTTATTAAAACAGAAGAACAGAAGTTTTGTTTCATAGAACAGATTTTGGGAAACTATAAGCATAGAAAAGTTTGACAGGAGAGACACCAAAATGTTAACAATGTTTATTTCTGGGTTCTATGTTTATTGGTACTCTTTCTTCTTTCTGTATTTTACGAAAAAATTTTGCAACAAGTATGTATTACTTTTATAATGAAAACAGTAATAAGACTATTCCCATTTTCAACTGCATGTTTTAAAAGAGAAAATAAGGAGACAATAGTTTTGGGCAAAGACAATTTAATTGTAATGAATAGGTACTTCTTTATTGTAAGCACATTCTGCTGGAATCCATCAAATTAAACTCCATGGTTGCCCAATTGAATCTTCTAGTACTTCATTGGACTGGCTCACCCAGAAGAATACTGGGAAAGGAAGAGAAAATAATGAGTGCTGCACAAAGTTTAAATTCCTATACACTCTCCTGGTCTGCACAGTTACTTTGTTGTTACATCACCTTTTCCAAGATAAAATTTTAGATAGCTTCTTCTCTATGAACCATGTGGCTTTATGTGAACAAAATGCTTTGATGACTTGAGAAGTTAAATGGGAATGTGTTTCTGATACAGTTGGGATTTGAGGTAGAGGTAGAAGTATGGTCAGATAGTTTTTCTTCTTTTTTTTAATCCTCACTTGAGGACATGTTTATTGATTTTAGAGAAAGGGGAAGGGAGGGAGAGAAAGACGAAGAGAAACATGATGTGAGAGAGAAACATCTATGGGTTGCCTCTTGTAGATGCCCCAACCGGGGATAGAACCCGAAACGCAGGCATGTGCCCTGACTGGGAATCAAACCTGCGATCTTTTGGTTTATGGGACAATGCTCCAACGAACTGAGTCACACTGGGCAGGGCTGTGGTTTTGCTTTTAAAATATCTTTAAATAAATGTGCTAATCAAACAATACAGTTTGCTGTGGAAAGATTAGAAAATGCAGATAAACAAAAATAAACATGAATTAAATAACAACAATAGTAATAATAATTAAAACCACCTACCACAAGGTGATAACCAATGTCTAATATTTTGGTAAGGTCCTTAAAGGCTTTTTTCCTGTACATATAATTTTTAATAACAAATTGGATTAAATTGCATATCCTCTGTTATAATTTGATTTTTTTTCTACTCAACAAGTTTAATGAGCATGATTCCATGTAATTGTCCTTCTACAATGTTTTGGCTACTATACAGTACTCGTTGTATGAAGAATGTTCGATGCTTTCTTTTTTTTAAAGATTTTATTTATTTATTTTTAGAGAGAGAGGGAAGGTGGGGAGAAAGAGAGGAAGAGATATATCAATGGGTGGTTGCCTCTCATGTGCCCCCTACTGGGGACCTGGCCCGCAACCCAGGCATGTGCTCTGACTGGGAATTGAACCGGCAACCCTTTGCTTCGCTGTCAGGAGCTCAGTCCACTTAGCCATGCCAGCCAGGGCTCAATGCTTTCTTTAACCAACCAATGGACATTTAAGTTGTTTCTATTTTTCCACTATTATAAACAGTACTAAAAATTCCTTATACATGTATCTTTGCATACTCGGTAGTGCCAGTCAGTCCCCCTGATTACCACTGGAGTGCCAAGAAGCTTCCATGTTGATTTCCTCAGGTAATCAGCAGCTGGTTTAAGCCTTCATAACAGCTGCATGTAAGGGTGTATGGGTGAGTGAGTACAGAGGATGAATAAAGAGGCCCAGAGAAACTGTTTGCAATCCTTGCTGGAAAATGCAGTAATAAAAAATCAACTAGTATTATTGAGAGTCTATTATGTGCCCAGTGCCAAGTGCCAATTTTTCCTATGATTTGATGTGCCCTTTATGACTATAGACTCAAATCTTCCTTCATTTCTGCAACATTTAAAAATTATACCTTGAAGTGTTTTTTTCTGTTATATTATTTTGCTTTTCTTCTACAAAGAAATCGTGTCCTGCATCTATCATTTTTCTCTTGGATCTTACTTTCATTAAAATCTTTATCTCTATTTAATATCGCTGGCTCTTTTGATCCTGTATTTCAAATCTCCTTTTATATTTTTCATCAATGTCTTGTTTTATTTTGCTATGTCTGGCCTGCCCTCTTGCCCCCACTGCCCTGATGTTTCTTTCACTGGGCAATTTGTTTGTTCCCAGCAAGGACTTTCTGGATGTTCTCCTTAGGTTGAGCCATCTACTTCAAAGAAGGAAGTATTTCTCTCGGCATGTTGCCTGCCTTATCTTCATAGAAGCCTTTCTGGATGTGTATTTTAACTGCTACTTCAAATGTTTCTGATGCTGCTGGCCCATTGGCCATAGTTTGAGTAACAATGACTTAAAAGATACAGAATCAGGTATATCTTGACTTCAGTCCTGGCTTCTTCAATTAAGAAGTGCAGTCTTCCTCTGTGTTTGGGAAGAAGGAACAGGATTGGTGAACATATAGCCAGTCTCTGTCAGAGTCTTTCTTACTGACCACCTGATATCTGTTCCACACTTCCATCCATACGCAGAACATAGCCACCCTGTAGTGCACACAGAAACATGACACCGAGATTCCCCTCGCTGGAAAGGCCTCGCTGCTGAGATTGCTGTCAACACACAGCCTCCAGCTGTTAGCAATTTTAGGGTTTGCCTCAGCTGTCAAGAGCTGCCAGTAATTCCCACATCCATTAACGAATCAAGGTGCGGTTATAAAGGTCCAGCTATTTCAGGATAATGTGGGGACAGGTCTGATGGGGTCAACCAAGGCTTTGTTGAACTTGAAAGGCAGTTTAACTTCTCCCTTTCTCCCCCTACCTTCCACAGGCATCGATCACTGTTAATACCTTGCATACCAAACTCCCATCTCACTATCTCCTTCCAGAACACCTGGCTTGCAGCAAAACATTTCCTGAAGACTCAAATCCATTCCTTATTGTGTCCAGCTCAAAGCCCAGAGCACCTGGGTGATGTTTGCTTCTCTCAAATCTGGGTCTAGCTTTTTTTGGTTAAGTGACCTATGAACTGAAACAAGTTATCTGTCCCTGATCGCCACACCCCAAACACAATGATGGTTGGCACGCAGGAAGAGGATAACCACCATAAACATTCCCATGTGGAAAGAGGCAGAATGGAAGACACACAGCAGTCACTGCTCTGTAATTATCCTGGAATCCTGCTGGGCAGACATTGATTAGGCCAGGATCTTGCTTTGCAGGAAGAGCTCCCTGGCCTATTGTCCATCCTCTGGGAGGCCCTTCTTGTCCATTATTCTCTGTGACTGCACCCGAAGCCAGTGTTGAGGAGCATGCTCTCCTATGAGCCTTCAAGACCTGTGTCCAAATACTGTTTTAAGGCACAAACAATGAACTGCTCATTTTGTTTTGGTTCATGCTTTCTTTAGCAATAAACTTCTCTCAAAAACTTAGCTGACTTCTGTTTGGCTCCAATCAGTTCTATATACCAATAACCATACCTAAAGTTGTTTCCTAGACACAGTTCTTCATCCTGTGACCATTTCGAGGCTCTTAGGAGTCACAGGTGGAGACACCACACCCTTCACCTAATCTTTGCTTTCAGCTACTTTATTACATTGCAAAGTTTGAACAGTCCTTCACTATGTAAAGTCTTCTTTAATCCCTTTACTCACTTTTATGGGTTCCCCCACATGGACCGTCTCCCACCATGGCACTGATCACCAGTGTGTAATTATTTTTCTGTCTCTCTAACAATCAGAACAGAGACAGTCAGGTAGTTATCTCTTGGTAAGTACTGACTGAATTAACGAAATTTAGGCTTTTCTAGCTATACTTAAATATATTGTCAACTATTTGAGGAATCTCTTTGGCTTCATGTGATTTACATATACCAGTGATTTTCAACCTTTTCCATCTCATGGCACACATAAACTAATTGCTAAAATTCTGTGGCACACCAAAGAATATATTTTTTGCTGATCTAACAAAAAATTAAGTATAACTTTGATTCATTCACAGCAGTTATCTGTTGTGTTAGCTGTTGTCATATTTTATTTGACAATCTAAGGGAAAGGAGGTCAGTTTCCCTGGCAAAATAGTAAGGTATTGCATGTTTTAGAAGTTCTGCAGCACTTCCGGTCAAGATGGTGGCATAGGCAGACATGGCTTGCACCTGGACAACCACATCAAAATTACAACTAACTATAGAACAACCATCACTCAGAACAAACAGAAATCGAGTTGAATGGAAGTCTGACAACTACAGAATTAAAGAAGCCACACCCATTGAGACTGGTAGGAGGGGTACAGGCATGGAGTTGACTGGTCCCACATCCACATGTGGTGGATAAAATTCAGGAGGGATATCTCAGGAGTGAGAAGTCCTAGACCCACACCAGGATCCCCAGCCCAGTGTTTCAGTGCCAGGAAGATAAGTCCTCACAATTTCTGGCTGCAAAACCAATGGGGATTGAGTCAGTGGAAGAAACTTCTGGAGTGCCAAGCAGTTCCTCTTAAAGAACCCACGCACAGACTTACTCAGACTCTCTCTGAGCTACAGCACTGGGATAGCAGCTTGAAATGCACTAGTGGCTTACAGGGAATAAATTAAGTGTCTGGCATCAAGGTGAGCAGAGGTCATTGTCCCTTTTCTGAACCTTTCCCCCACAGAGCCACAGAACCCTGGTGCCATATCTGAGATTCCATTGATCTGGCTAGCACTGTTTGCCCCATCCTGGAGATCCTTGGAGACTCTGTCCTACACAACTTACTGGCTCACCCACGCTGTTAACAATGGATTTTCCATATGAATGGTTGGTCTTAGTTCATGCTTCATAACTTTCTATATCCCCTCAAACAAGCAACAGCCAGCCTCAGTGAGCCCCCCGCCCCTGTACCCCTTCCTAAGTGGCCCCAGGCCCAGCACTAGCAACAACCAGCCTAGATTCACAGCTTGGCTTCACCTGGGAATCTTCAAGCCCAGCACAAGCAGCAGCAATCTCAGGTTGCTTTATACCTCAGGCAGGGTGGCCCCGGGAAAAACACAGGTGGGGGCTGACTTTGGCCTGCACCACCTGGGAAACCCCAGGGCCAGCACACCAGTGGACAGCTACAGACCACGTCAGAGCGCCACCACCCTGCCCCTGCACAGCTGATTCTCCATGGAGGGCAGAGGTTGGTAGTCAGTGGTCACAGGCAGTCCTTATAGCTCACTTGTCTGGATAACTGCCTCCCATTGACCTGCCAACAGCAACCAAGGCTCAACTACAAGAGGAGAGTATACTCAGCCCACGAGAAGGACGCACCTTGAGTATCCAGCTTGGGTGATAGGGGAGGCTGTGCTACTGGACCCTACAGGACACCTACTACATTAGTTCACACTTCTAAGACAGGGAGTCATAGCAGCTCTACCTTATAGATAGAAACAAACACGGCAGGGGGGCTACCAAAACAAGGAGACAAAGAAACATGGCCCAGAGGAAAGAACAGATCAAAACTCCAGAAAAAGAACTAAACAAAATGGAGACAAGCCATCTATCAGATGCAGAGCTCAAAACACTGGTTATAAGGATGCTCGAGGATCTTAGTGAGGACCTCAACAGCATTAAAAAAGATCTGGTCAGAAATGACGGATACACTAATTGAAATAAAGAACAATTTTCAGGGCAAGAACAGTAGAGTGGATGAAGCCGAGAATCAAATCAATGATTTGGAACATAAGGAAGCAAAAAACAACCAATCCACACAGCAGGAAGAAAAAGAATCCAAAAATCGAGGATAGTGCAAGGAGCCTCTGGGACAACTTCAAGCATGCCAACATTCACAAGGTACCGGTGTCAGAAGGAGAAGAGCAAGAGCAAGACATTGGAAATCTATTTGAACACATGATGAAAGAAAATTTCCCTAATTTGGTGAAGGAAACAGACGTGCAAGTCCAGGAAGCAGAGAGAGTCCCAAACGAGATGGATGCGAAGAGGCCCACTCGAAGACACATCATGAGTAAAATGCCAAAGGTTAAAGATAGAGAATCTTAAAAGCAGCAAGAGAAAAGCAGTTAGTTACCTACATGGGAGTTCCCATAATACTGTCAGCTGATTTCTCAAAAGAAACTTTGTAGGCTAGAGGGAATTGGCAAGCAATATTCAAAGTCATGAAAAACAGAGACCTACAGCCAAGATAGCTCTATGCAACAAAGCTATCATTTAGAATCGAAGGGCAGATAGAGTTTCCCAGACAAGAAAAAAACTGAAGGAGTTCTTCATCACCAAACCATTATTATATGAAATGTTAAAGGGACTTACCTAAGAAACAGAAGAAGACCAAAACTATTAACAGTAAACTGGCAAAAAAAAAACAACCACAACATACCCCTCAACAATTGAATCTAAAAAACAAACTAAGCGCCTTGGCTGGGGTGGCTTGAGCACCAGGTTGCAAAGCCAAACGTCATCACTTCGATCCCCAGTCAGGCACATGCCTGGGTTGCAGGCCAGGTCCCCGGCAAGGGGCGTGTGAGAGGCAACCACACTTTGATGTTTCTCTCCCTCTTCCTCCCTCCCTTCCCCTCTCTGTAAAAATAAATAAATAAATCCCCCCCCACAAAAAAACCCCCAAACAACCCTAAGCAACTAAGAAGAACAGAGACAGAATGATGGATACGGAGAGCATTTTTATGGTTGCTGGATGGGAGGAGGTTGCGGGTTAATGGGTGGAGAGGTGTGGGGATTAAGAAGTACAAATAGGTAGTTACAGAATAGTCATGGGAATGTCAAGTACAGTGTGGGAAATGGAGCAGCCAAAAAACTTATATGCATGACCCATGGACATGAACAATGGTATGGGGGATTGCCTGAGGGAGTGGGGGTGCTCGGTGGAAGCAGACAAAAGGGGACAATTTGGACCACCGTAATAGTGTATGCAATAAAATATAATTGTAAAACTAAAAATTCTTGTGGCACATCAGTTGAAACCGCTGATGTAGACAGTTTGGTAATATTTCAGGTAATTGAAAAAACAGTTAATTATGTATTTTCCATGTATAGTTCCTAAACCAAAGGGAAGGAAAGTTAGGAGTTAATGAAGTTAGTGAAAAATAAATGAGCAGTTTCAAAAACTAGTTATCAAATGTCACCTATAAGTCATTGTTAATTGACAGAGCAAGTTGGAGGGGAAAAAAAAGTAGAAGAGATGTTTTCAGACTGCTGCATGGTCTTTCAGAGTTTTGGTCCCAGAATCACTTTCCTTAAAATTTTCCCTAATTACCATTGTGCAAGCTGGTGTGGACCCTGATTTTTCCTGTCTCTTCCTCAGGTTCCCTCTTTCCTCCCATTTCCTCATCCCACAATAGCTTACGTGAGGCAGCAGAGGGTCCCCATTAATGTTGAGCTGATAAGAAAAGCAGAAAGGGCTGCTGGAGGTACGAAGACTTTGATGAGATCCCTCAGGTAATTCTTGAAGTTTCTCTGCCAAGACCTGTGGTTTTCTGCAGAAAGAGCATAGAGTTTCAATAAGGAGAGGTCAAGTAAATGTGGAGGCTAGGATTTCAACCCTGGTTCAAGTTCAAATAGTTGTCCTAGATATAGTGCTCTTACCTTTGCCCAGAGTCCATATTCTTATGTACTTTGCTGTGCTGCCTCTAAAATGTTCAAGGGGTACATATTAAAAAAAGGCATCCTCACATGGATATAATCTTTGCCTTCTCATGAGTCAAATAGGAACAATAAGTTCTTCCCTAGGTAACTTAAGGGCTTATTTGAGGTCTTGGTCAATAAATGGGGTGCTTTGTGAAAGAGGGGCATATATTAATAACTAATGTGTTGTTGCCTAGAGTATTTTTGGTAGTGCCTCAGGAGACTGAAGATAGTGAGTGTCCCACGAAGAGAAAGGAGACCACCAGCCCCAGGAACATCTTGAGTGGGAAGGTGCCAGGGAAACTGGCAGCATGAACTTTAGAGGGAGTCTGCTGATTAAGATAAGGTTCGAGATATTGGCTGTTTTCTTTAGGAAATGAGGAAGGAAGGAGTGGGTACTATGATTTAACCCGAAGGAAAGAGGTAGGGAAAACAAAAGTGTCCCTGGTGTGGAGTCAAGAGGGTTCACCACTCACCAGCAAGATGGTTTCCAGAGCTGGACTTCTGGAAAGGAAGTGAGCAGCAGGTATGTGCATGCGGGAAACTGGGCTTTGGGAGCACCTAAGCTGGATCAGTGGGTCATCAGGTTTCCCTTAAATTCACTTCCTTTGTCAATTGTTCCCTGACCCCTCCACCAAAACAACTTTAATTATCGTTTTGTCTTGAGGGAGTATTTATCATATTCCATGGGAGGTTGGTATCTATGGCTTTGGTGGTCCACCTGTGAACTTGTAATTCACGTCATTTAGCAAAGGGTTTCGTGCATAGTAGATGGGTTAGTGTTTGTTGAACTAAACTGAACCAAACCCTAACTGTTTGCTTTCCTGTGAATGTTATTATTATTTTAAAAGATTTTATTTATTTATTCTTAGAGAGAGAGGAAGGGAGGGAGAAAGAGAGGGAGAGAAACATCAATGTGTGGTTGCCTCTCACATGCCCCCTACTGGGGACCTGGCCCACAACTCAGCCATGTGCCCTGACTGGGGAATCAAACTGGCAACCCTTTGGTTTGCAGGCCAGTGCTCAATCCACTGAGCCACACCAGCCAGGGCTATTTTTAAATACAAAATCAGTTTTTCCTGACCTGAGACATGCATGCTGTGTCTTTGGAAGAAAGGAACATTTATTCTAACAGCAAACACACCCCTCAAGCGTGGCTTCAATCCTGCTTTGTCTTGATTTTCAAAGGCAGGTAAAGCTGACACGGAGGAAACTACAGTTTCCAACAAGAGGCAAGTCAGAGAGCATAGCAGAAATGCAATGCTCAGCAGCTTCTGGGGTTCCATGGGTTCCCCTGAGGGCCACTGAGCCGCACTTGCTCAGCCAAAGGGAGATGGATTTTTTTCTTGGCTCTTTCCAAGGTAGTTTTGTCTGAAAAGTTAGAAAATGGTGGGTTAGTTTTTGTAGCAAAAAGCTTCTTACCTGTCATGAACACAAGAATAATTCACCAGCTAACACTATTGAATCCTGAACACAGGCAGTTTCTGAACTAAAATGTATCCACCCTCCCAAAAAACAAAACACAAAACAAAAATTTACTACCCTCTATCAGTCAGACACCTGACATTCTTTCTAAGCTACACCCTCCCTTCAGACTTACCTAACTCAATTGGCGGAAATCATTTCAGTTGTTCAATCTAGAACCTGTGGACTCATTTTTTTTTAAACTCCCACATCTTGCCTCTCAGAAAAGACTGGTCTACTTTATCTACAAAGTGTACTCATAAGTCACCATCAGTTCTGTCTCCCCGCTTCCATTCTCACCTCCCTTCAGCCTTCTCCACTGAGCAGACAAAGAGATTTTGCTTTGCCTAAGCGAGATTATATCCTCTTTACTTCCCTGAGCTCATGTCCTGTTATCTCCTCTTGATCACTGTAACTGAGCCTCATTTGCTCTTGAACGAACCAGATGTGTTTCTACCTTGGGACTTTTTCATTTGCTACTTTCTCTCTAAGGAGTGCTTTCCCCCCAGATATCCTCATGACTCATTTACCACCTCCTTGAGGTACTCAAATACCACCTTCTCAATGAGTATTTTCCTGAGAACTCTTTATTAAAAGTGTATCACTCTGACAAACTTCCTAATTGTCTTTCCTGCTTTATCTGTCTCCATACACTTCATTAGAACAGATATATAAAAATATTTATATATATATTTTTATAACATATTATATATATATATATATAAATTTTTTGTTTTATTTTATTATATGTCTTTCCTGACTAGAATGTCAGCTACCTGAGGGCAGGGATTTTTGTCCGTTTAGTTCACTGCTGAACAGTACCTAGCACATAAGGTGTTTAAATGCTCAATAATTTTTTAAAATAAATGAATGGATGGTGAATTTTGGCAGATATTATTCACTGCCTGAGCCAACAGTCATTCCCACTGTTTTCATTTACTACATATAACTAGAAAAGAGAAAAGTTGTATCCTCCCTTTCCCAGCCACCCTTGTAGCCAGCAATGGCTATGTTTACATAGTTCTGGATGAGAAAGCATAACAGAAATCTGATGGGTTACTTCTGGGAAGACTTTTCGCTGTATTGATCAAAGAAATGGTGCTGCCATTTTCTCTTTGTGCTGCCTTGAACATTGTTTAAGCGTTAGCCAAAGTTGGAGCAGCCATCTTGTGACCATAAGACAATGTATATGAGAGAAAGGCCAAGAAAATGACATTTATTCTGGCTCTGACAATTTCAAGCCACTAAACTAACACATCTATCAGCCTACCTCCGGGTTGCTTGGTATGAGAAAAATAAATTCCTATTTGAGTCATTATAATTTGGGTTTTCTGTTACTTAAGACATTTATAACAGATACACTCATTCACTGACAAGGTTTAAGGAGAGCCGTGTTGGGTGGGAAGCCACTTACCTGAAAATTAACTTAGCATCAGGGGTCCAAGCCAGTGAATTAGGTCTCAGTCTTCAAAGTACAGCAGAAGAAGCTGGTCAGAATCTCCCCCTAAAGCCTCTGAAGTTCTAAATGGAATTCTGCCACCCTTTATGATATCATTTACTGCATTGACCCTCCCCCACTCTCTCTCTGACAGCTAAGCACACAAACATCTCTTTTCAGTCTATGCCTAAACATCTGTGTCGATACCAAAACTGATCCTTACAGTATCTGTACCCTCTTAAGCTTAAAGAATTCAAAGATATTTAATTTGCCACCTGGTATCTACTACAGTTTATAATAGTATGTATACAGAACTTAATAGATGATAAAGGTGGTATTTTATATCATTAGGGGAAAGAGAGATGGTTTAATATTATGATTCGCTATCCATTTGGATGCACTAAAGCGAGAGCCCAATATACAAAAATAAATTCTAGATGGATTAAGGACTAAACAAAAATAAAGACATATACATATTGAAATAAAACATGAGGCCTGGCTGGTGTGGCTCTGCGGATTGAGTGCTGGTCTGTGAATCAAAGGGTCACTGGTTCAATTCCCAGTCAGGGCACATGCTTGGGTTGTGGGCCAGGTTCCCAGTTGGGGGAGTATGAGAGGCAACCGAGCCATGTATCTCTTGCACATCGATGTTTCTCTCCCTCCCTTTCCCTCTCTCTAAAAATAAATAAGTAAATAAAATCTTTAAAAAAATATGAGTGGAAACAGCTACTCTATAAGCATGTCATAAAACCCAAAATCCATAAATGAAAACACTGATAGATTCACCTCACATTGCATTAAAATGTAAGCCTTTCATACGGCAAAATATTGTAAAGAAAGATAGATGATGAATGACAAATTAGATAATGTATTTTATTAACATATATGACAGTTTCTCCAGGATCCTGGTTGGTTACAACCTCTAGAAAACTTATAAAAGGAGGGTTAATGGGATTAGCCATAGTTCCCACTGCTGCATTTAGTTCTAAGAGATACCCTACTGGATCACTTGAGTGCAAGCATATTACTCTCTGTCCCTACTGTGTAGCAGCAGCCCTAACCCCTCCTTGCGAACATCAGGGCCAATTACTCCTGCCAGTATGGTAACTTTTATCTGTGAGGTAAGAAAGGAAAGAGTGCTGAGTAAGCATTTCTCTCTTCATCATGCCTGGCATCTCCCAGTTCTTAGACCCTCTCCCCAACCCTCTTGAGAGAATAAACTTTCAGGTTTCTGCTAGTGTTGCTGTGTGGAAGTGAATAGGAAATTGTAGATTGTAGGATTAAACTAGTTTTCCAGTTGTCTAATTCAACAGCTTCTTAAGTAATTTTCCTTAGTTTAGCATGCCACCTGTACCTCCATTCCCAGAGTTACTCAAAGCCACAAATTCCTGGCTGTTTTGGAAGATTCTGTAGTGGAAATCCAGTTTCTTCTTGTATTTCCCAGTTGACAGCCTAAGGTTCTGCTTTCTAGGGATTTCTAAGTTAGTTTCCAATTATGTTTATTCTTTTTACTTCCTAAAATTTTATAACCCTGGTCTCCTCTCCCTTAAGAATTTATGAAACCCTCCTCACAATTTTAAGCAATTTTATGATTATTTTATTGGAGAGTGAAGGTCAAGGCTTTCATTTAATTTAGCATCTTTAGTTGGAAGTCCTCAAGCAATTTCAAAACTAACAGGCTGCCGGGGCAGCGTCGGGGGGAGTGTCATGCAACCAATATGAGCAGGATTCATGGGACAGAAAAACTCCTCAGAGGAAATTATATTTAAGTGATGTTTAAGTTGAGACCTAAGAGATGAATAGGAATTAGCTAGATTGGTGAAAGGGCAGGGAGAGACTGCTACAGAAGGAACAATGTTATACAGTAAAAGACTGGAGGCCAAGAGGGAGCAATTGCAAAGAGAGAGATGGAGGAGTGGTGTGTGATGAAGCTGGATGTGAATTAAGAAATATTTGAGGGAAAATGGGCAACACCTATTGAATTATAGGAAACGGTCCAGTGAGGGAGAGGGAGATGTTAAAGATAAAGCTTGAGTTTCTGGTTTGGTGAACAGTCATGTCAAATACTGAGTGGAGATCTTGGAGAGACAACATTAATATAATATGTGGGACCTTCAAGACAAGGTATACAGTAGGCACTGGGATATTTAGATGTTGTGCATAGGAGAAAGGTTGGCATAAAAATAGAGATATGTGGAGGTGTCCCCGTGCCAGGAGTGACTCTGCCTCACGTTGAACCTGTAGCCCTAAAGAACCAGAAATCCAAAGGAACTAATATTCCTGTTACACAGAGCCCCATCTTTAGTGAAGCTGTTTCTGGAGTCCATATGATGACCAAAGTACCGGGCACGGTCATAGGTTTGGGTCCTAGGCCTCCACAGGAACAGGTGGGGCCTGTGATTGTGAAAGTCAAGGAGGAGGAGAAAGAGAAGTGCTTTCCTAGCCTGAAGATGTTCCGTCAACGCTTCAGGCAGTTTGGATACCATGAAACACCTGGACCCCTGGAGACCCTGAGCCAGCTCCGGGTGCTGTGCTGTGAGTGGCTGAGGCCAGAGATCCACACCAAGGAGCAGATGCTGGAGCTGCTGGTGCTTCAGCAGTTCCTGACCATCCTGCCTCGGGAGCCGCAAGCCTGATTGCAGGAGCACTGTCCAGAGAGCACTGAAGAGACCGTCACTCTCCTGGAAGATCTGGAGCGAGAACTGGATGAACCCGGACAGCAGCTTTCACTTCCTCCAAATGAACAGAAACGGGTGTGGGAGATGCCATCTTCAGGAACAGCAAAGGAATCTCTGAGCAGCACACAGACATGGTCTGCAGAGACAAGTCCCAAATATGAATCTCTGTACATCCAAGAGACTGGTGAAGAGCAGGACTTCGCTCCAGAGCTGAGACAGAATCAAGATTGTAAATTGAACACCCAGAATGAGGAATCAATGGATAAGTAGAAAAATCCTGAAGAGTCTCATGCAGAAGAATTCAAAAGGGCTATTATTCCCATGGTTATTGCCAATAAATGTGAGGCCCGGTTAGAAAGGCAGTGGGTAAATCTTGAGAAAGAAAGAGGAATAAAAATCTCCTTCATAGGCAAAGGTTCCAAGACAGGTAGAGAATTAATGCCCGCTAAACCTGCCCCAGGAGAGAGATGTTACTTATGTGCCGAGTGTGGAAAAGCCCTTAGTAATAGCTCAAATCTTATTAAACACCAGAGAACACACAATGGGGAGAAACCCTATGTACGCACCAAATGTGGGAAAGTCTTTAGCCACAACTCAAGCCTTACCCTTCATGACGGAACACATTTGGTGCACCCGCCCTATGACTGTAAGTGTGGGAAATGTCTTTGGTCAGAGCTCAGCTCTCCTTAAACATCAGCGAATATACACTGAAGAGGCACCATATCAGTGTAAAGATTGTGGAAAAGCCTTCAGGGGTAAAGGCGGCCTCATTTGCCACTATCGAATACATACTGGGGAGAAACCTTATCAGTGTAACGAATGTGGGAAGAGCTTTAGTCAGCACACAGGTCTTTGTTCTCATCAGAGACTCCATACTGGAGAGGGGCTGTATAATGTAAGGAGTGTGGAAAAGCCTTCAACCACAGCTCCAATTTTAATAAATGTCATAGAATCCATACCGGGAAAAGCCTTATGGGTGTGATAATTGTGGAAAAACCTTCTGTAGTAAGTCAAATCTTTCCAAATACCAGAGAGTCCACACCGGGGAGGGAGAAGTGTTTTAACAGTCAAATATGCTTTCTTGGTGATTTTTTTGTTTTTGATTTTTTAACTTTAGAACATGAATGCTAGGGAGAAACCAGGTAACTGTAATAAAACCTTCAGTGGTAGATTTTATTTCACTCAGCATCGAGGGACGCTGGAGGAGCGAGGGCGGTGGTGCTGTGGGAGGGAGGGTCCTGGGGGATGTGGTGGGTTCCTCACTCACCAGCTTCACTGGTTCAGGGTGTCCTCGCCACACTTCAGGACCCACTGACCATGCCAGCATTGCCTCGTGTATAGTTAAAATAATGTGTATAGAGTATAATTATGGAAAAACATTATAACTGTTTTAACACGCATTCGATAATTTTGATTTGTAAAGAATTGAGCCATTTGAACACAATCTAATCTGATTCAGAATAAACATATAATGCCTTGTAAAAAATAGAGGGGTGTGTGTATGTGTATGTGTGTGTGTGTATTCATGGAAAATCTTGGATTGCATTGAGGAAATGTTTTCTTCACATCTCTGTAAATATTTTCTTGCTGTCTTGTAGAATTGAAGATTACAGTTGAGAATTATGAAGTTTAGAAAGTATTGTTTGGGTTACAATTGACAGAAACCCAACTTTTTGTTTATGAACAAAAAGGAATCTTGGTTCACAAAACAAGGACCAAGTAAGAATGTGAGAAGGGCGGTTTCCCAAAGGAAAGGATGCTAGCTAGACAAAGAATAGGCGACCACCACTGATATCACTCTAATTCTTTCTGTTTGTAGGTGATCAATCTTGACGGGATGTTTTGAACATTTTATTCTTATAAAATAGAAAAGCGTATGACTGAAAGTCTCAGCCTTAGTTAAGCAATATGGATTAAATCATACCCACAAGTTTCTGGGAGTGATATGTCAGTCATTACCCTTCAATTAGATAGCCAAAGAAGGAGGTTAAGAATAATTACAATCAGTTCATAAACATTAAAGTTAACTCTATACTTAATCTGTCGCCATAAAGCTGGGTTTCTATATCCTTTGTTTACTAAAAAGGATACAGAACTTTTCTACAACATTGAGAAATAGATTAGTTTTAATATGTATCTTCCAAAGAGTGTTGACTTTTAATCTCGAGATTGTTTGATAAATGTGACAGGAAATTATATTGGTTCACTTAAAGTTGCAAACTACATTTGTCATAAGAGATTGCATTTGCTCACCAATCTGGTAATTAACTTGCTATGGTCTCAGTGATCTTATAAATAACTCAACCAGCATTATAAAAGTGGTGTGGATTTTTTGATGTTAACAAGTGTCTGTTTTCCTGCTTTACTAGATTTATGCCAGTGAACAATGCACAATCTCCTCCTTCTTTATTATCCCTGGACCTTTAACACTGGTCCCAGGCTATGTTCTGTTCTGGTCTTTCTTTAGTTCTGCCTTGGACTAAGAGACTCTCTTTGATCTGAAGGTTCAAATGTTTGAAATTATTATTATTTTACCTCAAAGAGATTTTGTCTGTTGTTTTATTTGACCACATCTACTCTGATCTTTCCTTCTGGACTTTCAATTTTTATCGGGGTAAGAACACTTTACATGAGATCTATCCTCTTAACAAATTGTGAAGCGCACAATACCTTATTAACTATCGAAACTATGTTGTACAACAGATCTCTAGTACTTATTCATCTGGAATAACTGAAACTACACCTGCTGAACACAAACTCCTCTCCTGGATCATAGCTTCATTTCTAATTTAAAAAAAAATTTACTTTGCATCTCATAAATCATATCACTTTTTACTTTGAGTTCAATTTACTCTGGTTTTCTAACTCAGTGATTTATTTTTCTAAAGTGTCCTGCTATTACCATCCTGGTATTCGGTGCCTCTATATTTTAAGTACCCTTGTTCACATTTTTATTTCAAGTGTAACAACACAACTCTCCAAGTCCATTTATTTGTATGTGTCAGTCTTCTTTAATCGCTTATTGAGGAAACAGGCAGGAAGACAAAAGAGCTGGTTCCAAGAACATTTGGGAAATAAAGATGTTTATAGTCAATGGGAAAAGAATGCCAAAACAAGATTATTAAATTATACCATTCCAGATTTAATAGAAGATAATTCGAGTAGCAATTGCCTTTTATAAATGGACTTTGTGGCAGAAAACTCCCTGAATGCTCTCTAGCAAAACTGTTACTGTGAATCAATGAAATACTCAATAGCGTTACCCTTTGGAACCCATAAAAAAAGATTATTAAATTAGACACAAGAGTGCTTAACCTTTTACAGAAAATAAAACCATATTACCTTTGGGGTTAACTTCTCTATCAGGCTATAAAGCAAAACAACTTATTGATTTCTGTAAATTAAACTCTAACCTCAAAAGAATCTTACAGGACTATAAACCATTTGCACCTTGATCAGTTGCACAATGTGATTATATATACTGGGACAGCTTTGGTATAGTCCCCAAAAAGATAATATTAGGGCCAAGCAGTATTATTAGAAAATGTCCTAGCATGGAATAAAACACACACACACACACACACACACAACTATTCTCTTGACTTTTCTGAGATTGCAGTAAATTTTTCTCTTATCCTAGGAACTCCTGCTTTCAAATTGCCCTGGATTGCAAACTTTGGATATTCCTTCTACCTGCTCTATGTTATATCCTCACCTCTAGCCCCCTTTGTCATCCAGGCGATGTTTGTGTGCCATAGTGAAGGGAGCAGGCAGATGTAAGAAGCAGTAAACCCTTGAAAACTTTATCTGTTGGCCATGGAGCAAGGTGGGGGCGAGTTCCTTTTGTGTGGTGAATGTGACAGACTGGACTATTTTCTCCCTTTTTTCACCAGCTTGGTTTTCTTCTGACTTGATATTCAAGGGATAACAAGAGTGGGACTCTAGTTTTGAGCCCTAGTGCAAAATTTCCCCCTGTGACATTCTTGTAGCGTCAGTTCAACAGCAAATTGGTTGAGGGAGGGAGTAAAATGAGTACATTATTAGAATTATAATGCTGTATCTCTTCTCTCAGATAGCCACGGATTTTCCTCATTTTTCTGTAGAAATGTGAAAAATATGTCCTTTAGAAACCTATTATGATTGTTACCTTTCTTGATCACCACCATTTCAAGGGGGCATAGTCATTTTATTTCAAGGTCCCCAATACCTCTGTGATTCTAACTTACTATATTTTTTGTTGATTAGAATTAAGACTAAATGGCTTTTTAAAAAAGATTTTATTTATTTATTTATTTATTTATAGAGAGAGGGGGAGGGCGGGAGAAAGAGAGGGAGAGAAACATCAATGTGTGGCTGCCTCTCTCATGCCCCCCACTGGGGACCTGGCCCACAACCCAGGCATGTGCCCTGATTCGGAATCAAACCAGTGACCTTTTGGTTCACAAGCCAATACTCAATCCACTGAGTCACACCAGCCAGGGCCAAATGGCTTTATTTCTATATCTCTCTGATATTTTTTAAAGCTATGCACCCCTTAAAATCTTATTAAATCTTTGCACATTCCTGTCAGAAAAAGGCACATATACCTTCATAGATAATGTTGCATCTAACCCAGAGGGTTTGGGGGAGGTCCTTGAACCCTATCTATGAACTTCAGTTTAAGAATACTAGTTTTAGAGCTAAGACTGTGCCACTAACAATGCCCCAAGATAGCTAAATAAGATAATTATATCTATTTTTAAGGGGGCAAAAATAGACTTTTAAAAATCCTCACCTGAGGATATGTTTATTAATTTGAGAGAGAGAGGAAGAGTGGTGTGTGTGTGTGTGTGTGTGAGAGAGAGAGAGAGAGAGAAAAACATCAATTGGTTGGATTGAACCCCCAACCTAGGTGTGTGCCCTGACCAGGAATTGAACCTGCAACCTTTTGGTGTATAGGACGATGCTCCAACCAAGTGAGCCACACAGCCAGGGCCAAAAATGGACTTTAATATAGCAGTTTTTATATTATCTCCATTTTTCAGATTATCAAAATGACTTGCCTTTTAGCTTCAAGGCTGTGGCGATATGATCCCCAAATATGTTTTGTTCCATGCTTGGCTAGGATAATAAAAAAGTGAGAGTTTTATTTTAAATATTCAAAGCCTAATCTGAAATGCTTACATCATGAATATCTCTGCCAACTTTAAATACATTGTTTTTCTACAGAAGAGGAAGTGGTGGCTGTGTGAGAGACCTAATTTGTCAGCAGGAGAATGCTTTCCAGATGGGTTTCCTCATATATATATATATGTATATATATATATATATATATATTTTTTTTTGTCAGTCTTCAAACAGCTGTAGAAAAGCTTAGGAGCTAAATAGGATGCAACACTCCCATAAAATGCTGGATTAATGGCAACTCCTTCAGGAAGCATCAGGGCAGCGTCTGCTTGGACTGCATACTTGAAATACATAGAGAAATGATAGCGCCGAGGGCAGCGTAGGGCAGGAAGTAACCCAGAGGCCAGGCTCAGGGGTAGAAGTAAAGTCTGAGAGGCGTGCTGGGCTGGAGTTAGGGAATGGTCTGGGCCTAGAAAGGAGGGGCAAGGGGACTGGCAAGGGCTTTGTTTAAACGGGGACAGTCCAGGCCAGACTGGGATGGTTGGTTATCCTAGTGCCAGCAGGTTAATAGGGGTGGGAGGGGACACTTAAGACAATATAAACAATTATATTTTACTACATTTTATGGAGGAAATTCTACGTTACAGTGGTTTTATTGGATCAGGAGAATTTCTGAAGGTCTCAGAACCATTCCATTGAAAGTGCCAAAGGCCTCATCCTTTATTTCTTGTTATGCTCAGTACAGCTGCTGTGCCTCACAGCCCAGAACCTCCAGCCTCAGGGCGATCTGGTGCACCCAGCTCTGGGGGTGAATTCTAAGGTAGCGAGTCAGCAGTGGTGGGTCTAGAGAGTTCACCACAGGTGTGAAGGAGTCTTGATTTCCCTGAAAAACCTGAAAGAGTAATGATAGCATTTATTAGTTGTACAACAGGAAAAAAATGATGTTTTCCCAACATGGCCAGGGAAAGTGGGCGTGACATCTAGAATTCAGAGCGCCCTGCTTGCCTGCTGTGGAGACCTTTGTCTTTAGTTTTTGGACAATGCTAACCCTTTTTATCATGAGAGCCTTTGTATATGTGGTTCCCTGTGCTCGGAATGCTCTTACACCTTCTGTTGCTCCGTTTTTACCCTTTGGGTTTCCGTTTAAATGCCATCTCTTTAGAGAGATACATGCTACATAAAACAGGACTCCTGTTGACTCTAAACCTCAACTTATTCATTTTCTTCATAGCATTCAATGTCTTCTTGTTTATTTGTTTACCTGGTTATTGACTATTCCCTGTTTTCATCACCAAGTGTCAGTTCCATGAGAGCAGAGACCTTAGTCACTGTAGAATATAAAGCATAATGTATATACATGTAGAATATATGGCATAATGTATATACATGGCAAATGTACTGTAAATATTTGTTAAAGTTTGAGAAAAATTGTGAGAAACATTAAGACTCCTGTTCTGAGATTGTTTGACAAATGTTTATGCTGTATTTGGAGGCTTGTACATCTGTTAGACTTATTTCTAGTTATTTCCCCTCACATTTTTATTTTGAAATACTATCAACTTCAAGAAATTGAAAGAACAGTAAAAGGAACACTTAAATCATTCAACTAGGTTCACCAATTGTTAACATACTGATATATGTACTTTCTTTCTACACACACACACACACACACACACACACACAGAAACACACACACACAGAAACACACACACAGCTTCTGAACTACCTGTGAGGAAGTTGTAAAAATCATGGCATTTTACTCCCAAATATTTCAGCAAACCAAACCTAAAAATAAGGTCATTTTTCTACATAACCACAGGATAACATTATTATACCTAACAAATGTGATATTGATATCACAATGATTTATTTATACAACTTTTTAAACCTAGAATTTAATAAAAGATCACACATTGCTTTAACTTATATCTCTTTGAATCTTCTTTAATCTATTATAGAACAGACTCCTCTCTGGTCTTTTTTTGTCTTTCATGATAATGACATTTTTATCTATCTATCATCTATTTATCTATTTATTTAGATTAGGAAAATTTACTTTGGAAATTTTGGGCACTGATATTTTTAAAAGTCCAGGACCATCATGCTATAGAATGTTCCACATTCTAAATTTTTGTGGCTGTTTGCTCATTATTAGATTTTGGTTAAACATTTTTTAGAGAATACTATGCAGGTGATGTGTCCTTCCTTCCACATCATATCAGGGGACACATGACACCAGTTTGTCCCACTATCGATAAAAGTTTGATCATTTGGTTAAGGTGGCGTCTCTCTGTTACAAAGGTGGCTATTTCCCTTTCCTAACAAACAATCTGTGAGACCATGTAAATGTGCCATTCCCCATGCTTTTATTCAATAGTTTTAGTGTCCATTAAAGTTCCTTACAAGCATTAAAACTACTGACAGTTTCAAATCGATTTTCTAATCTTGTCATTTCTTCCACATTTTTATCTCATGGCAGAAGGCAGAAGCACAAGAGACTCAGTCAAACGCACAATCACATTTGGAAATTCTTTATATTTTCTTGTTCCAGCAATAAGAGGTGCTTTTGTAAAAGGTCTGGGAGACATACTAGGTTTCTTAGTCCAGGAGTACCCCCTACTGTTGATAAAGTGAAATGCAATTCATTTCTTTAATATGGAAAATAGTAAGAGGTTTGTTTCTTGTGATTTGTTTTTACTTTTCCAGCACACTTAATTTCCAACACTTGACTTTTTTTGTTCACCACCAAACCTCCAAGATATGTATCCCCGTTCACCAGAAAAAAAGTGCCTTTTCAAATCTGCCACCTCCAGTTCCACACACTTCAGTCTCTTTCAGTTATCCCCAGGCCAATGCTATGATCCAGCAGGTCTCAGGTATTGGTGTTTCATCACACAGGGTGTGACTTTCTCTTTTTAGAAGTGATTTTATCTGTATTTTACCACTACTAGGTCTCACACTGACCTTTCCTCTTTTTTCCCACAGTCTCTCCAGAACTCTCCCCAGAGTGAGCTCTGTAGCTGGGTCAGCTAACTTTGCAGGTTTATTTCCTACTTTCTTGCAAATTGAAACTTACAGTATTTTTTGTTTTCTAGTTATTCTGTAGATGCATTATCAATGGTTATATTTTACACACACACACACACACACACACACACACACACACACACACACACACTGTATGGAAAGACTTAGGCCCTGAAAAGATACCACATGGATAGAAATGACAAGACTTGTGAGGGAGGAAGCTATCTAGGAAGTGGATCCATCCATCTACCATCTATCCCCACTGATGTCACATGAATCACAGACAAACCAGCCAGCCAGATCAACCTAAATTCCTGATGCACAAAATTCTTGTATTTGCTGTAAGAATTTTGTGAATACCCTTTATCAAACAGATTAATACATTTCCCTTATAGCCCTGGCTGGTGTGGCTCAGTGGATTGAATGCTGGCCTTCGTAACCGAAAGGTTGCCGGTTCAATGCCCCGTCAGGGCACATGCCTGGGTTGCAGGCCAGGTCCCCAATAGGGGGCGCATGAGAGGCAATCACACATTGATGTTTGTCTCCCTCTCTTACTCCCTTTCCCTCTGTCTAAAAAGAAAATAAATAAATAAATAAATAAGTAAGTAAAATCTTAAAAAAAAAGTTCAAGGTCTGAGCCATTAAAAAAAAAAGCTAACATTGCATTCCTAGGATAAATCCAACTTGGATAGATATTGCTCATATTTTATTTTATATGTATATTATGAATAAAATTGGCCTATTATTTTTCTTTCTAATAAAATTGTCCTTGTTGGCTTCTGTCGTCATCATAAAAAGTTGGGTAATGTTCATTTTTTCCATTTTTCTGAAAAAATATTAGTAGTAGTTCTCCCTTGAAAATTTGATAGAGTATTTCACATAGCCATCTGGGTCTTGGAGAGTGCTCTCTTTAAAAAGATTTTTGAACACCAATTTCTTAAAGGGCTTAGGAGTTCCAACTTTCCTTTTCCTTCAGTAAGGTATATTTACTATGAGTTAATTCATTTAATCTAACTTTTCAAATTTACTGATAAAAGGTTAGTAAACATCCTATTAATTTTTATGTTCAGAGGATTTTACTGGATGGTGACATCACTCATGTATGTAGGAAAATTTTTTAGCTTCTGCTTTAGTGCATTAAAGAAATTTTCACTTGATTTGTTTTTGTTTTTTGTTTTGGCAGGAAGGTTTCAGATTTTTCCCTAATGTGAATATTATTAACTATCTTCTGATTTTCATTCTTGTTTAGAAATCAGCTGTCAATTCATCACCCTCATTATGGTAATGTATGTGTCTTCTGGTTTCCTTTTGTTGTGGTAAAATGTATATAAAATGAAATTTACCATCTTAACCATTTTAAAGTATGTTTCTGTCCCTAGGTATATGACTATTCTGGATACTTCATATAAACGGGATTATACGATATGTGGTCTTTTATGCCTGGCTTCTTTCACTTAGCATATTTGAAAGGTTCATCCAGGTTGTAGCACGTATCAGTACTTTTATCTTTTTATAGCTGCTAAATGCAGTCATGTCCAAGTTTTTGTTAATTGCTTATTTTAAATTCTTTTCTGTATGTACTCAGTAGTGGAAATGCTGGATCAGGTGGTAATTCTATGTTTACCTTATTGAGAGACCACCCAAATGTTTTCTACAGTGGCTGCCCCATCTCCCATTCCCATCAGGAATGTGGGTTCCAATTTTTCTATATCCTTGCTAACACTTTTTATTTCCTGTATGTTAAAAAATTTATAGCTATACTACTGTGTGTGAAGTGATACCTTATTTTGGTTTTGATTTGCATTTTCCTAATGACTAGTGTTGCTGATGTTCATGTGTTTGTTGGCCATTTGTATATCTTCCTTGGAGACATGCCTATTGAAGTCTTTTGTCTATTTTTAAATTCAATTGTTGGTTTGTTATTGAATTTAAGAGTTCTTTTATATACTGGATACTAAACCTTTTATTAAACATATGATTGGCAAATATTATCTCCCATACAGTGGGTTGTCTTTTCAATTTTTTGAGAGTATCCTTTGATGTACAAAAGTTTTTCGAAGAAGTCTACTATATCTATTTTTCTTTGGTTGTTTATGATTATGGTGTCACACCTAAGAAACCATTGTTAAATTCAAGGTCATCAATATTTACCCCTATATTTTCTGCTAGTAGTTTCAGAGTTTTAGCTTTTATATGTAGGTATTTGACCCATTAATTATTTTTGTATGGTGCGTGGTAACAATTCTTTTGATGTGGGTATCCAGTTTTCCCAGCACTGTTCATTGAAGAGACTATTCTTTTTCCATTGAGTGGTCTTGGTATGCTATGGAAAATCAATTTATCATAGATGTATAGGCTTATTCCTGGACTTCAATTCTATTCCACGGCTCTGTCTATCTTTATGTCAATACCACAGTGTTTTGATGACTGTAGCTTTGTAGTAAGTTTTGAAATTGGGAAGTATGAGTCCTCCAACTTTGTTCTTTTTCAAGATTGCTTTGGCTAGTCTGGGTCCCTTGAAATTCTACATGAATTCTTAGAACAGCTTATCTATGTCTGCAAAACTGTCCATTGCAGTTTTGATAGGGATTGCACTGAGTCTGTAGATAGCTTTGGATAGTGTTGCCATCTCAACACTATTGAGTCTTCCAAGCCATGAACCTGGGATATCTTTCTAGTTGTTTAGGTCATCTTTAATTTTTTCAGCAATGTTCTGTAGTTTTCAGTGTACAGGCTTTGCACTTCCTTGGTTTATTCCGAAATATTTTATTCTTTTTTATGGCATTGTAAATAAAATTATTTTCTTAATTTCCTTTTTGGATTTTTCATTGCTCGTACAACTAAGTTTTGTGTGTTGATCATGTATTCTGCAACTTTGCTGAACTCATTTATTAGCTCTAAAAGTTTTATTTTTGTAGATTCCTTAGTATTCTCTACATATAAAATCGTATCATTGGCAAAGAGAGATAGTTTTACCTTATTATTTCCAACTTGCATGCCTTTTATTTCTTTTTCTCACTTAATTTCTCTGGCTATAACTTCCAGTACAATGTTGGATACAAGCAACAAAAGCGGTCATCCTTGTTTGTTTGCCACTTCTCCACTATTTCTTACCTTTCATTCTGAAACTCCAATTATGTATGTTAGGCTTTCTCTGCATGCCATATTTATCTTAATTTCTTTTTTTAAAAAAGATTTTATTTATTTACCTCTAGACAGACGGGAAGGGAGGGAGAAAGAGGGAGAGAAACATCAATGTGTGGTTGCCTCTCCCGCACCCCCTACCGGGGACCCGGCCCGCAACCCAGGAGTGTGCCCTGACCTGGAATCAAACTGGTGACCGTTTGGTTTGCAAGCCTGTGCTCAGTCCACTGAGCAACACCAGCCAGGACTTAATTTCTTTTTTATATGCTTCATCTTCTGTGTAGTTCTGGTTAATTTCTTCAGATATACCTTCCAATTGACTAAATTTTCTTTGTGCTTAATCTGCTATTATCTTTCTGATTTTTAATCTTCAACAATTATGTTTTTTATTTTTAAAAGTGCTGTTTTTCTGCCTTGTAATTTTGGATAATTTGTCATTTATTTTTATGTTTCTATAGTTCATTGCTTTAAATATTTTATGCATAATTATTTCATAATATATATCTGATAAGGTCAATTAGGTGTTGTTTGGGTTCTAAATCTGTATTTATTGTTTCTGCTTACTCGTAGTTGAGTAGTTTTGTTGAGTTTTATGACTGCTGATCTATGTTTATGATCTTATTACTTTAATGTGTAGGAATCCTGGAGACCTAAGCTAGGAGTGCTTTATTCTTGAATGGACTTCAAAATGGTTCTTCCAGATGTCAGGGGGTATTACTTATTTGTGACTACTTTATTTTTTTCTTAAAAATTTTTTTTTCATTGTTATTTTCTTACAGTTGTCCCAATTTTTCTCCCTTTCGCCCCCTCTGCCTAGCCCACCCTTGGCTCCCACAGTCAATCAGTGCACTGTTTTCCATGTCCATGGCTCATTCATACATGTGCTTTGACTAGTCCCTTCCCCTTCTTTCCACCATTATCTATTTTAGCTCCTTCTGGGTTCATTACTTACTCAATGCAGAAGTCTCACATTCAGTTTTCCTTGCATTTTGCCTAAAGTTTTGTCTCCCAACAACAAGACTAATATGAGGATTTCCCTTAAGAAGGTTTCTTTATTTTACATTGTCATTTTCACCTCTCCTTGCTCTGATTTAATATTATTTTAAAAGAAAAGTTCTGTTTCTTTCTTTCGTTTTTTTTTTTTTTTGCTGTTGTTGTTGGGGATTATACATCCTTGCTTGGAGTCACTGTGTCCTCCCAAAATGCTTTTCTTGGTGTCAATCTGTTACTATAGACACTCAGTAAAGTTTATCCTGAAAGTCTGATCCTATATCAACCTTGCTGTATCTCTAAATATCAAACTCTAGGACAGATTTCTGCCTTTCCTATGATAGCAACGTACCTTTCCTTTGCCATTCTGAAGAAACAGAGTCCAGTTATGGCCATCTTGACTACTGGAGATGAGGAACTCCTTCACATACATGCTTGTAAGGAGAGATTTCGCCCCCTGGGTGGTTATTCCTGTAACTTTCATTGTCTTCTGGAAGTCCACTTGCAGCCACTCTTTTGGATTATTCACCTGAGGACGTTAGTTAGACTAGTATCCTGTTGGTCACTATTTGCTCCCAGAAATACCCAAATCCCTTCTTATTAAACATGTCACAGCATTTACACCTTGCGTTTTAATCATTTGCTTGTCAGTCTCCCTTTTAAGACTCTAAGTAACTTGAGGACTAAAATTTTTCATTATTCATTTCAGTGTCCCCAAGGCCAGCTATTTAATAGGTGCTTAGTAAATGTTTGCTGAATGAATATATGAGCCATATACAGACTGACTACAGTAGTACAAGTTTAGCGATGTGTTATATGACTTGTTTTGTTTAAAATAAGCCCCTGAAGGAAATAAAATAAAATAAAATAAAATAAAATAAGCAGAGACCATTAACTCAATTCATTCGAAAAAACTATTCAGTGATTGAAAAATCACATACTGAGTGGCTCTGGAAGAGAACTGTGTCCAATGAAATGTACATGACTTGTGACCCTTTTCTTTGAGGCACTAAGAAACCTGCAAAGAGAGCTAATTATTGACATTTCTCTCTGTCAAACTAGAATTCAGCTACTACAGTTCTATGACAGACATTAGCCTATTACTGGACATAGAGATTGTGTTTCCAGATGGTTCAATTAAGGATCATTTCCCCCAACAAATGCTGTGTGAAATCACATGGCACCACTAAATATCTGCGGGTTTTTCTGTCCACAGTCAACCTTCGTTGACACTCTTTGGGACCAACCAGGTAACAGAAATACCTCTGAAGAAACAATCAAGGGTTTTCCTTATTGTTTCCCAACCACTGCTTCCCATTCTGCATCAGTTAAATGGAAAATTTGTTGCCTCTTACCTGGGGTCTCCAGGCATTAGTCCTGCCCTGGAGGTGAAGTCGGGCTTGTGAAGGAGACCAGGTGGCAAATATATTGTTTAAGGAGGATGAGGCAGTAATCTGCGCATCTGATATTGCTTTACTCTCCATTCCTAGTGGAATGCTGCAGCCTCGAAGAAATGAAAGCACAATGTAATCGCAAGGACAAGATGCAGGCTTGGTTCCACTAACCTGTCTCTACTGGCACTCTAGGACTACTGTCACCATGATGTCATTTTCCAGGTATTAACTTTTGCACTGCTTTTGTCATTGTTAACATGTCCCCTGTTTTCTGGTCAGCTCCGCTCAGCTTTGTTTGACTTTGATTTACATTATTGTTTAAAATATTTTATTTATTTATTTTTAGAGAGAGGGGAAAGGAGGGAGAAAGGCGGGGAGAGAAACATTAATATGTGGCTGCCTCTCATGTATCCCCTACTGAGGACCTGGCCCGCAACCCAGGTACGTGCCCTGACCGGGAATCAAATCAGTGGCTCTTTGGTTTGCAGGTCAGTACTCAATCCACTGAGCCACACCAGCCAGGGCTGATTTGCCTTATTAATAGTAATGTAGGAGGTGGCTGCCCATGAAGAATTCCATGGTTAGAATGACCAAGTCCTAGATTTGCCCAGGACTGTGCTGATTTTAGCATTAAAGTTCTATGTGCTGACAACATCATACTCCACGGGCAAAAACTAAAAGTTTTCCCACTAAGATCAGGAATAAGACAAGGATGTCCACTTTCACCATTCCTATTCAACATAGTATTGGAAGTCCTAGCCACAGTGATCAGACAAGAAAAATAAATAAAAGGCATCCAAATTGGAAAGGAGGAAGTAAAGCCGTCAGTTTACAGATGACATGATAGTGTACATAGAAAACCCTATAGACTCCACCAGAAAACTACTTGACCTAATAAGTGAATTTGGCAAAACAGTGGGATACAAAGTGAATATTCAGAAATCAAAGGCATTTTTGTACACCAACAATGAAATATCTGAATCAGAAATCAGAAAAAAAACCCCATTTGCAATAGCAACAAGAAAAATAAAGTACCTAGGAATAAACCTAACCAAGGAGGTAAATGACCTGTACTCAGAAAACTACACAACACTGAAGAAAGAAATTAAGGAAGACAAAAATAAATGGAAGCATATACCGTGTTCATGGATTGGAAGAATTAACATCATCAAATTGTCCATACTACGCAAAGCAATATATAGATAGAATGCAATCCCTATTAAAATACCAATGACATATTTCACAGATATAGAACAAACAAATCAAAAATTTATTTGGAACCATAAATGACCCCGAATAGCCACAGTAATTTTGAGAAAGAAGAAAGTTGGAGGGATCACAATACTTCACATCAAACTATACTACAGGACACTGTAATCAAAAGAGTCTGTTACTGGCATAAGAACAGACACATAGATCGATGAAACAGAATAGAGAGCCCAGAAATACACCCATGTCTCTATGGTCAATTGATAGTCAACCAAGGGGTCAGAAGCATAAAATGGGGTAAAAATATCCTGACAAATGTTGTTGGGAGATCTGGACAGCTACATGCAAAAAAATGAAATTCGACCACCAACTTATATTATACACCAGAATAAACTCAAGATGGATAAAAGACTTAAATATAAATCGGAACATCATAGAAGTTTAGAGGAGAACATAGGCAGGACAATCTCAGGTATTCCATGCAGCAATATTTTCACCAACATGTCCCCTAGAGCAAGGGACGTAAAGGAAAGAATAAACAAATCGAACTTCATCAAAATAAGAAACTTCTGCATGGCTAAAGAAAACATCAGGAAAATGAAAAGGGGACCAGCCGTATGGGAAAACATTTGCCAATGATACCTTGGACAAGGGTTCGATCTCCAAAATATGTAAAGAACTCACATGACTCCGCTCCAGGAAGACAAACAATCCAATTCAAAAATGGTCAAAGGACCTGAACAGACACTTCTCCAAGGAGGACATACAGAGGGTCCAGAGATATATGAAAGGATGCTCAGCATCGCTAGCCATCAGAGAGATGCATATTAAAACCACAGTGATATACCACTTCAAACCAGTCAGAATGACCATCATAAACAAATCAACAAACAATAAGTGCTGGTGAGGATGTGCTGAGAAGGGAACCTTAGTGCACTGTTGGTGGGAATGCAGACTGGTGCAGCCACTGTGGAAAATGGTTTGGAATTTCCTCAGTTTAGTTTAGTTTTTGGAAACAATTTAGTTTCCAAAAAACTAAAAATGGAACTGCCTTTTGACCTTGCAATTCTACTGCTGGGATTGTAAGCTAAGAATTCTGAAACACCAATTCAAAAGAACCTGTGCATCCCAATGTTCATAGCATCACAATTTACAATAGTCATGAATTGGAAGCAACCTGAGTGCCCAATGGTAAATGAGTGGATCAAAAAACTGTGGTACATTTACACAATGGAATACTACGCAGCAGAAAGACAGAACTACTACCCTTCACGATAGCATGGATGGAACTGGAGAGCATTATGCTAAGTGAAATAAGCCAGGTGGTGAAACACAATTCCATATGATCTCACCTATAAGTGGAACCTAATCAATAGAACAAACAAGCAAGCAAAATAAAACCAGCGACACTGAAATAAAGAACAAAGTGACAGTAACCAGAGGGGGGGGGGGAGGGGGATATTGGGAGAAAAGAAGGGGAAGGGTCGTGTATAAAAGAAGGGGAAGGAACATGTTTAAAAGACCCATGGACGAAGCCAAGGCGGGGAGGACTGAGGGTGGGAGGTTGGGGTGAGTGGGGCAGGGGAAAGTGGTGGCAGGAAAATGGAGGCAGCTGTACTTGAACAACAATAAAAAGGAAAGAAAAAGAAAAAAGAAAAAAGAAGTTCTAGGTGCCGAGAAAACCTCCAGTCTCTGGAAAACTAGGACCAGTAATTAATTATCCTACTCATGGTTGGGAGATGGAAGGATATGAGATGACTTGGCACTTACTGTTTAAATCACAGCCCATCAATTCCATGCGAAGAGTACTGCGGGTGCCGTAGTGTGTTGGGTGCAAACGTATGTACCGGGCAATAATTGGAGGATTAAAAATATTGTGTTTTATTCCAGATGAATCCACGTTGCCAAAGAAGACCTGTAGAGAGGGATTAGCACAGATACATGGAAAGTGAAGACAGAGCAAAAGGCAATTCCTCCCAATTATATCTTCCTTCTAATTTTGCTTTGTGCATTTCTCAAAAGCAACCAACACTCAAAACCATTCTGGCTAGACAAGTGTTAGGATAGAGGACACGAAAGAGAAAAACACCAGGAAGAGGAATGGAAAAAGGAAGATTAGGCCTGTGCAGGTGAAGTAGTCTGTTTTGGGGACCTATGTAAAAGGTTCACCAACAGCTGAGGAAGCCTTTTAGGGCTTTGCTAATCCAGTGTGGGTGACAGACCAGCAATATCAGCACCACTTCAGGGCAATTAGAAATGTAATATCTTGGGCCCTATCCTAGACTTACTGAGTGAGAACATGAAATCTGGGAAGCACTAGCTTAGGGTAGAGTCAGCTGTGAAATAGGACTGGCCTGTCACACTAGTCTCAACAATGTTCTAAGAATGTGGGCTCAGCAGTCAAATGCTTTAACCAAAGTCGCCTCAATAAAATTAAAAAGAAAAGAATGTGGGCTCTGTGTGTAGGTGTGTACTGCGTGGCATTAATTAATTAATTAATATTTCCTTATGTATGAAATCATGAGAAAAATGTTAATATCCAACATGTGGGATTTAGGACCTTGACGTCTATATTCTAGAGAAAAGTACATGACATATTTAAGGGAAAAGGAACACAGTTTGAGAAATATGGTAGTAACACCAATTGAAAAGGCCTAGAATTAAAACATGGCATATTGTATAAGGAAGGTTGAAAATCATCTCTGATAAAATGCCTGGTGTTCTGTATCTGCTTGAATACACTAACATAGGAATCAACGTAAGTTTGCTATACAGGGTGGGAAAAGAAGGTTTATAGTGGTTCATATGGAAAATAATGCAATAATTAATTAATAATAAGACAAGAATAAACTGTTTCATGTACTCACAACTGTAAACCTATTTTTGCCCCACCCTGAACCACACATTAGAGTTATAATATTATGAAGAAATTTTAAAAATTGTTCTGCCACTTAACAAATTTTTCTTCTTATGGGAGAAAAATATTAATAAATGTATAGCATTTCCCTATAAATTACAGCATTATTTTCGATAACTGTATCTGCTTCATTTTTTTACTCAATCCTTCTGTTTTGATTAGAAACGTTCTTAGGGAGACAATGTATTAATTCAACAAATAGTTAATAACTACACAAATTCTAGATTCTTTAGATTATGTGCCAGGAACTGTGCTAGATGGTTTCACTGGTGAATTCTACTAAATGCATTTTTTTTTATTATTAATCAAATCATTTTTTTCTTTTTAGTTTTTTTCAACTTACTGATGTTGAAAATCCTCTCACAGTGATTGGGTTTCTGTTTTTTCCCCTCCCTCCCCCCCTCCCTCCCTCCCTCCCTTCTTAGATTACCTGCTGACTGAAGAAAAGTTAATGGTACACAACAGAAGCATCAAATGTAATATCACACAAATAAACAGGTAGCAATATTATAATCAAAGTAAGAGGTCAAGACAAAGAAATCATTAAATGATATGTAAAATACCCTTTTACATTAAACCAGGTGCACCCCATTACTAAGATACAGTAGTCACGAAATCTTATAATTTTTTAATTTGGCATTTATTTCATTTCATTTTTTTTTTGTATTTTCAAACTATGTCTTTATTTCACTTAAAAGAAGGGAATAAATAAGCTTATCTTTTGACCAAAGAAATAAAAGTTTTAGCTTTCCAGTTCCAACTGATAACATTTTTTTTATATGGGTTACAATACTTTTCTAAATTTTTTTCAATTACAGTTTACATTTAATATGATTTTGTACTAGTTTCAGGTGTACAGCATAGTGGTTAGACAATCATATACTTTACAAAGATTTTCTCCTGATATTTCTAGTACCGACCTGGCACCATACACAGTTATTACAAGATTATTGGCTATATTTCTTATGCTGTACTTTATAACCATGTGACTATTTTGAAACTACTAATGCATAGCTCTCAATCCCTTCAACCCTTTTGATCCCATTGCCCCACCTCTTCATCTTTTGGCAACCATCAGTCTGTTCTCTGTATCTGTGAATATGTTTGTTTTGTTTGTTTTTGTTTTTTAGAATCCACCTATGAGTGGAATCATATGGTATTTGTCTTTCTCTGACTGACTTATTTTTCTTAGCACGATGCCCTCTAAGTCCATCCATGCTGTTGCAAATGGTAAGATTTTTATAGTCGAGTTCTTTTTTATGGCTGAGTAATATTCCATTATATATATATATACCAGTTTTTTTTTAGCTTGCAATTTTTAATGGTTTTTACATTTTTAAAGGGCATAAAAAACAACAAAGAAGAATATGTTTCAAGTACTGTATATGACACATAGCCTAAAATTTATGCTATTTTGCCCTTTTCAGGAAAAGTTTGCCAACACCTGGTCTTGAACATTGTTATGGACTGGATTGTGTCCCCTTAAGTTCATATGTGGAATCCCTGAGCCCCAAAGCGATAGTATCTGGAGATGGGGCCTTTGGGAGGTGATTAGGTTTATACATTTTATTGATTTTATTTTTTTCTATTTTCTATTTTTTGATATATTTTACTGAGTATGATATTACAGTTGTCCCATTCCCCCTCTTGTTTATCCCCTCTGCCCTGCACCCCATCACATCATCTCCATACCTCTTAGTCCATGTCCATAGGCTGAAAATACCAGCTCTTTGGCTTCTTAATTTTCCACACTATTCCCAGCCTCCCCCTGTCCATTGTTTTTTGGTCAATATTATCTCACCACCACTTCCCCCAGCCCCACACACCCCAACCTCCCACCCTCAATCCTTTGCCCATTTGGCTTTGTCAGTGGGTCCTTTATGCAGGTTCTATGATGACCCTTCCCCCCCTTTCCCCTGTCATCCCCCTCCCTCCTTCCCTCTGGTTACTGTCAGTTTGTTTTTTTATTTCAATGTTGCTAGTTGTATTTTGCTTGCTTGTTTGTTTTCTTGATTAGGTTCCACTTATAGGTGAGATCATATCATATTTGTTTTTCACTGTCTGTCTTATTTCACTTAGCATAATGCTCTCCAGTTCCATCAACGCTGTCTATTCATGTCCTTTGCCCATTATTTTAATTGGGCTGTCCGGGTTTTTTTTTTTTTTCTTTTTTGGTGTTAAGTTGTATGAGGTCTTAATAAATTTCTGATATTAACCCCTTATCAGATGTATCATTAGCCAATATGTTCTCCCATTCAGTGGGATGTCTTTCATTTTGTTGATAGTTTCTTTTTAGTTAGACATAGTTCAGTTTGTCTTTCATTTCCCTTGCCTTATGAGATATATCAGAAAACATATTACTAAGAGAAATGTCTAAGATTTTGCTGCCTATGCCTTCTTCTAGGAGTTTTATTGTTTTGAGTCTTAAACTTAAGTCTTTAATCCATTTTGAGTTTATTTTTTATATGGTGTTAAAAGCTGGTCTAGTTTTAGTTTGTGCATGTATTTGTGCAATTTTCCCATCGCCTTTTATTGAATGAACTGTCTTTACCTCATTGTATGTTCCTGCCTCCTTTGTCAAACATTAATTGACCATAGGCATAGGTTTATTTCTGGGCTTTCTATTCTGTTTGATTTATCTATATGTTTGTATTTATGCCGATGCTATGCTTTTTTGATTACTATGGCCTTGTAGTATAGTTTGGTATTAGGCAACGTGATTCCACCAACTTTGTTCCTCTTTCTCAGGATTGCTGAGGCTATTCAGGGTCTTTTGTGGTTTCATATAAATATTTGGATTAGTTGCTCTACTTCTGTGAAATACATCATTGGTATTTTGATAGGAGCTGCATTGAATTTATAGATTGCGTTGGGTACTATGTACAGTTTAATAATGTTAATTCTTCCAATCAATGAACACAGTATGTGCTTTCACTTATTTGTATCTTCTATTTCTTCCTTCGGTGTCTTATAATTTTCTGAGTATAGATCTTTTACTTCCTTGGTTAAATTTATGCCTGGGTACATTTTTTTATCTAGTTGTATATGGTACTGTTTTCTTAATTTCCCTTTCTTATAGTGCATTATTAGTGTATAAAATGCAGCCAATTTCTGGGTATTTATTCTGTATCCTGCTACTTTACTGAATTTATTTATCAGTTCCAGTAGTTTTTTGGTGGACTCTTTAAGGTTCTCTATATACTGTATTATGTTATCTACAAATGACAGTTTTACTTTTTTCTTTCCAATTTGGATGCCTTTTATTTATTTCTCTTGTTTGATTGCTGTAGCTAGGACTTTCAGTACTATGTTGAATAAGAGTGTGAAAATGGACATCCCTGTCTTGATCTTGATCTTCAGGGAAATGCTTTTAGTTTTTCTCCATTGGATATGATATTAGCTGTGGATTTGTCATTATGTCGAGATATGTTCCAACTATTTCCACTTTGCTAAGAGTTTCTTAGATCCTAAATTGGTGCTGCATTTTTAAAAGCTTTTTCTGCATCTATTGATATAACCATATGATTTTTATCATTTATTTTGTTTATATGATGTATCACATTTATTGATTTTCGCATATTGTACCAAACTTGCATCCCCAGAATAAATCCCACTTGATCATGATGTATGACCTTTTTTTCAGATAGTTATTTATTTTTCCATTGCCATTTAGTCCCCTTATACCTTCCTCCCCACTGCAAATGTCACACTTTTATCCATGTCCACGAGTCCTTGTATTTCCCAGAACTAGAACAAATATTTCAAAAATTTATATGGAACCACAAAAGGCTCCGCATAGCAACAGCAATCCCAAGAAGAAAGAACAAAGTTGGAGGAATCATGCTACCTAATATCAAACGATACTATAAGGCCATAGTAATCACGTAAGCATGGTATTGGCATAAAAACAGGCACATAGATCAATAGAACAGAATAGAGAGTCCAGAAATAAACCCACATTTTTATAGTCAATTAATATTCAATGAAGGAAGCAAGCCCATACAATTGGCTAAAGACAGTTTATTCAATAAATGGTATTGGAAAAATTGGACAGATATGTGCAGAAAAATGAAACTAGACCATCTTCTTATACCACACACAAGAATAAATTCAAAATGGATTAAAGGCTTAAATATTAGACCTGAAACCATAAAAATCCTAGAAGTAAATATAGGCAGTAAAATCTTAGACATTGCTCGTAGCAATACTTTTACTGATATATCTCCTCAGGCAAGGGAAACAAAAGAAAAAATAAGCAAATAGGACTAGATCAAACTAAAAAGTTTTTGCACAACTAAGGAAACCATCAACTAAATAAAAAGACAACACATGGAATGGGAGGACATATTTGTCGATACATCTGATAAGGGGTTAATATCCAAAATGTGTAAAGAACTTACAAAAGTCAACAGCAAAAAAACCCCAAAAAACAAAACAAAAAACCCCAAAAAACCCCAAACAAAAAACAAAACAAAACAACCCCCCAAAAACCCAAACAAAAAAACAAAAGAAAAAACCCCAAACAATCCAATTTAAAAAGTGGGTAAAGGACCTGAATAGACACTTATCCAAAGAGGACATACAAATGGCCAATAGACATATGAAAAGATGCTCAACATCACTACTCATTAGAAAAATGCAAATTCAAACCACAATGAGATATCACCTCACACTACTCAGAATGACTATCATCAATATCACCTCACACCTGTCAGAATGACTATCATCAATAAATCAATAAACAAGCGCTGGGGAGGATGTAGAGAAAGAGGAACCTTTTTACACTATTGGTGGGAATGTAAATTGGTGCAACCACTGTGGAAAACAGTATGGAGATACTTCAAAAAATTAAAAATGGATCTACCTTTTGACACAGCAATCTCACTTCCAGGAATTTAATCTGAAGAAACCCAAAACACTAATTTGAAAGAGCATAAGCACCCCTATGTTCACTGCAGCATTATTTACAATCACAAAGATATGGTAGCAGCTCAAATGTCCATCAATAGATGAGTCGATAAAACTACTACGGGACATTTACACTATGATCTTTTTAATGTATCACTGGATTCAGTTTGCTAAGATTTTATTGAGGATTTTAGCATCTATGTTATTCAGGAATATTGGCCTATAATTTTCTTTCTCTGTAGTGTTTTTATCTCATTTTGTAATTAAGATAATCCTGGCCTTGTAAAATGAGCTTGAGAGTCTTTCTTTCTGTTGAGGTTTTTGGAAAGCACTAGTTCTTCCTGAAATTTTGGTAAAATTAACTGGTGAAACCATTCAGTCCAGGCCTTTGGTTTGTTGGAAGTTTTTTGATTACTACTTTGATTTCATTAGTTGTAATCAGTCTGTTCAGATGTTCTGTTTCTTCTTGATTCAGTTTTGGGAGATTGGATTTTCTAGGAATTTATCCATTTTTTCCAGATTGTCCAATTTGTTAGCATATAGTAGTTCATATTTTCTTATACTCATTTGTATTTTTGTGGTAATAGTTGTTACCTCTTTTGTTTCTGATTTTATTTATTTGGGTCCTCTCTCTTTTTTTCATGACAAATTTGGTTAAAGATTTACCAATCTTGCTTATCTTTTCAAAGAATCAACTTTTGGTTTCATTGATATTTTGTGTTATTTTAGACTCTTATTTTGTTTATTTCTACTCTGATCCTTATTATTTCCTTTCTTCTTCTCACTTTAAGCTTTGTTTGTTGTTCTTTTTCTACATCCTTTAAGTGTAAGTTTAGATTGCTTATTTGAGATTTTTCTTGCTTCTTGAGGTAGGCCTGTATTGCTGTGTATTTCACTGTTAGGACTGCTTTTGCTGTGTCCCATAGATTTTGCGTTGTTGTGTTCTCATTTTCATTGATTTTACAATGTATTTTATTTCTCCCTTCATCTCATTGTTAATCCATTTATTGTTTAATAACATGTTATTTAGCCTCCACGTGTTTGTGTTTTTCAGGTTTCTTTTGTGATTGATTTCTAGTTTCATGCCAAAGAAGAGGTTTGTTTGATTCAATCTACTTATATTTGTTGAGACTTGTTTTGTGTCCTAACATGTGGTCTGTCCTAGAAAACATTCCACATGCACTTCAAAAGAATGTGTATTCTGCTGCTTTGTGGTAAAATGCTCTGAAGACATCAATTAAATCCATGTTATTTCTTGTGTTATTTAAGGCCTCCTTGTTGATTTTCTATCTGGAAGATCTATCCATCAATATTAGTAGGGTGTTAAAATTCCCTACTATGATTATTTTACTGTCAGTCTTTCCCTTTATGTACATCTAGATTTGTTTTATATATTTAGGTGCCCCTATGTTGGGTGGATAAATGTTTACAAGTGTTATATCCTCTTGTTGAATTGATCCCTTTATCATTATATAGTTTACTTTTTTGTACCTTATTATAACCTTTGTTTTTAAAATCTACTTTGTCTGATATAAGTATTGTTACCTCAGCTTTTAAAAAATTTCCATTTATATAAAATATCTTTTTCCATCCCTTACCTTTTGTGTGTGTGTCTTTCCTTCTTTGGTGGATCTCTTGTAGACAGAATACTAAGGGTCTTCTTTTCTTATCCATTCAGCTACCCTTTGTCTTTTGATTGGAGGATTTAAGCTATTTTCACTTAAAGTGATTATTGATAAGTATGTATTTACTGCCATTTTATTCTTTATAACAATCTCCCCATTTCCTTTCTTCTTTTTAAAGATGACTTTAACTTTTCTTGTAATACTGGTTTGGTGGTAATAAACTCCTTGAGCTTTCTGTTGTCTGGGAAGCTCTTTATTTCTCCTTCAATTTTAAATGATCACTTTGCTGGGTAATATAGTCTTGGTTCTAGGTCCTTTCTTTCATCACTTTGAATATTTTGTGGCATTCCCTTCCAGCCTGAAATACTTCTGTTAAGAAATCAGCTGACAGTCTAATGGGAACGTTTTTGTAGTTACTTACTGTCTTTCTCTTCCTGCTTTACAGATCCTCTCTTTGTCTTTAACCTTCACCATTTTAATTATGGTGTGTCTTGCTGTGGACCTCTTTAGGTTCATCTTGTTTGGGAGCCTCTGTGCTTCCTAGACTGGAGTGTTTTATTCCTTCACTAGGTTAGGGAAGTTTTTGGTCATTATTTCTTCAAATAGGTTTTCAATCCCTTGCTGTCTCCCTTTGGTACTTCTTCTTTTTTAAAAAGATTTTATTTATTTATTTTTAGAGGGGAAGAGAGGGAGAAAAAGAGGGAGAGAAACAGCAATGTGTGGTTGCCTCTTGCACATCCCCTACTGGGGACCTAGTCTACAACCCAGGTATGTGCCCTGACTGGGAATTGAACCAGCCACCCCTTGCTTTGCAGGCTGGCACTCAATCCACTGAGCCACACCAGCCACGGCTTCCTTTGGTACTTCTATGATGAGAACGTTGTTATGCTTTATGTTGTCCCAAAGGTCCCTTAAACTATCCACATTTTTTAAACTCTTCTTTCTCTTTGCTGCTCTGATTGTGTGGTTTTTGCTACCTTGTCTTCCAAATCATTGATTTGATCCTCAGCTATATCTAACCTACTGTTTATTCCATCTAGTGTATTTTTCACTTCAGTATTATATTCTTCATTTCTGACTGGTTTTTTATGGTTTCTATGTCCTTTTTCATGTTTACTATTTCTTTAAGTTCTCACTGAGTTCATCCATTCTTCCCCTAGGTTCCTTGAACATTCTTATAAACATTGTTTTGAACTCTGTATCTGGTAGATTGCTTGCCTCCATTTCATTTAGTTCTTTTTCTGGATTTCTCCTGTTTTTTTAGTTGAGGCATGTTTCTTTGTCTCTCATTTTGGTGGCCTCTCTGCATTTGTTTCTGTGTATTAGGCTGGTCTGCTATGCCTCCTAGGCTTGGTAGGGTGGACTTATGTAGTAGGTGTCCTGTGGGACCTAATAGTTCAGTCTTCTTGATCACTTGAGTTGGTTGCTCTAGGAATGTCCCTTGTGTGGGTTATATGAGCCCTTCTTTTGTAATTGCGTCTTGATTATTGTTGGCCTGTCTGTGCATTGGCTCAACCGTCGGTCTGCCTAACTGAGGATCACCTCTGACCACAGTGTATGAGCTGCTGTCCTGGTGCTGACTACTCAAAATGTAATTCGCTTCAGCAGGATCTGGTGCCTGCTGACATTTCCCTTTGGAAGAGACACTTATGGAGCTAATTGGATTCTGCTCTGATGTTGTCTGAAGCTCATCACTGTGTGTGTTGTTTCTGGGGCCTTTTGGGAGGATCTCTGGTGTGGATCAATGTCAGACACTGCCTGTAACTGTCCCTGGGCAGGGACAAAACAATCCACAGTTTGTGGCTGCCTCTGCTGGGCCTTGATGTGTATGGGAAGGACCAAGCTATGCACCAAGGCTGGCTTCCACCAGCACTGAGTCCAGTGATAGTTCAGCAAAAGGCCCAAGGCACGCTGAGATCTGACTCTGCCTGACTTTACCTCCCAGTTGGCTGTTAGTCTTAGCCACTGAAAGAGGTTCTAGTGGTATTCAAATTGCTTGAGGAAAGTTCTCAGTGAGTCACCAAGTAGGGGTATGTGGTATTCACCACATTGATACAGGTTTAATCTCAGTGCCAGTGCTGGGTCTGTGGCCACTCAGGAAAACTCCCAGGGTATACCAAGACTAGCTGCCACTGCCAGGTGTCTGCATACCTTTGTGGTGAGGTGGGGTCTCAGGAAATTTTCAGTGAGGCCACCAGAGTTTATCAGGCCCAAACAGACCAAAGTTTGGCTGTGTAAACGGAGAGCTCTGCACCATTCAGGTGTGTGAGGGAAAATATGTCCCCCAATCTAGAGCCACACAACTCAGTCTGTTCAAGATCCTGCCAGGAGCCAGGAGTTGGGAGGGTGGGGCTTGCGTATGTCTTCTGAAGGGGAGTGCTGGTCAGGCCTGGGGGAAGGAGGGAGGAGTGGTCCCTGTCCCAGATCCACACAAGTCAGTCACTGACACCCTGAGTCTGCCTGCACCTCTACACCCCTGCCTAGGCAGCTGGCTCCTCGGCAGGGTGTGAGCTTTGCAAGGTAGGGTGACAGGGAATCCAGAGGGTCTGGCTATTGCATTACTCCAGGTAGATGCCATAAGGAGAGGAAGTGTTCCACCCAAGAAAAATGGTGTCTGTGGTGTGGGAGAGAGCTCAGCACAGGGATCCTGGTGGCTGTCCCTTCAGCTCTCTCCCCAGAGCCACAAACCCCAGTCCCTCCTCACACAACACTAGTCTGCTCTGCTTTCTCTCCTCCAGAGCCTAAGGTGAGTGGCTGTGGATGAGGTTTTGTGTGCTGGCCCTTTAAGAGGGTTCCTGATTTTCTAGCAGACTCTCGTTTTTCCCTGGCAGTCAGACTCTCCACTGATTTTCACTGCCAGATATTATGTGGGAGCTCTTCCCAGCTCTGGTCCTCTGGGCTGGGAGCCCAGCATAGGGTTGGGACACACTTCTCAGGGAGAATCTTTGCATCTGAGATATCCCTCCAGATTCTCAACCCCACCCCATGGTAGCATGACCAGTACTTTTCGCATCTCTACCCTGCCAACCAGTCTTGGTGTAGCTTCTTCTGTAAATCCTTGGTTATAAGACCTCTGTTCAGTCTTTGGTTCATTATTCAGGTTGATTGTTCTATATTTTAGTTGTAATTCCAGTTTGATCCTGGGAGGCGGTGGGTGTACCATATACTTACTGTGCTGCCATTTTGGATATCCCCTCTACTAAATGTTTAAAGAATGCCAGTCCTTCTTAAACTCTTCTAAAAGATAGGAAAGAAGGGAAAACTTCCCAACTCATCCTACAAGACCAGCATTACCTTGATACCAAATCCAGACATCCATACTATGAGAAAAAAATTACAAATCAATATACTTTATCAATATGAATTTTAAAATCCTCAAAAGAATTTTAGCAAAATGAATCCAGGAGCATATTATAAATATTATATTACATGTACAGGTAGGAATTATTACAGGAATGCAATGATAATTCAACATAAGAAAACTGATTAATCAACACCATATTAGTGAATGAAAAAGAAAAACCCACATGATCATCTCAGCTGATACAGAAAAAGCATTCAACAAATCCAACCTTACATGATTAAAAAAAAAAACCTCAGAAAACAAAGAATAGGAGGAAATTTCCTCGATATAATAAAGGGCATTTAGAAAATACCTAAAGCTAATGTCATACTCAATGGTGGAAGACTGAAAACTTTCCTTTAACATCAGGAACAAGACAAGAATGCTTGCCTTAACTGATTCTATTCAACACTGTAAAGGAAGTCAATGAAGTAAGAAACAATGAGGTAAGAAAAAGAAATAAAATACATCAAAATTGGAAAGGAAGAAGTAAAACTATATTCTCAGGTGACATAATGCTATATATTAGAAATCCCTAAAGAATCCACAAAGCACTAATAAAGTTCATAAACAAATTCAACAAATTAACAATTCTATTAAAATAGCATAAAAAAAATAAACTACATAGGAATAAGTTTAGCCAAGGAGGTGCATCTCTTGTGCACTGAAAACTATAAAGAACTTCTCAAAGAAATGAAAGATGACCTAAAAATGGAAAGCTATCAGCAGTAATGAATTGGAAGTCTTAACATTGCTAAGGTGGCAATTCTCCCCAAAGTCATCAAGAGATTCAATGCAATCGCTATCACAATTCCAATAATTTGTTTTGCAGAAATCTAAAAGCCAATCCTAAATTCAAATGGAATTTCAAGAGACTTTGAATAGCCAAAATAACCTTGAAAAAGGAAAAGAGTTGGAGGACTCACACTTTCCTATTTCAAAACTTAGTATAAATCCGCAGTTATCAAAACTTTGTGGTGCTAGCATAAGGACAGATGCAGAGATCAATGGAATAAAATTAAGAGTCCATAAATAAATCCATAATTCTATTCATGGGTATATTCTCCCAAATAACTGAAATAGGTGTTCAATCAGAACCCTGTACAGCATTAGTCCCCAACCTTTTCGGCACCAGGGACGGGTTTCCGTGGAAGACAATTTTTCCACGGATGTGGGTGGCGGGGCAGGAAACTGGAGGCAGATGTCAGGAGATAATGCCAGCTGCCTCTCACCTTCTGTTGTGTTCCCGGTTCCTAACAGACCACCGACAGGTACCGGTCTTCCGCCTGGGAGTTGGGGACACCTGCTGTACAGGAATGTTCATTGCAGCACTACTCACAATAGCCAAAAGCTTGAAATTATCCAAACATCCATGAAGTGATGAACAGGTGCACAACATATGGTCTATCCATGCAATGAAATATTATTACTCAGCCGTGAAAAGGAATGATTCATGCTACTGCGTGAGTGAATTATAACGAGAGCATTGTGCTTGGTGAAAATAGCCAGATACAAAATACCACCTATTTATTGTATGGTTCCTTCTCTAGGAAGTCTCCAGAACAGGCGAACCTGTACGGACAGGAAGCAGGTTTCTGTTTGCCTGGGTTCTGGGGGAGAGGAGAGCTTGTTGGCCAGGGGGAGCAGAGGGGGCCAATGGGGGAATGGCTGCCTGATGGGTACAGGGGTTTCTTTCTGGGGTGGTTCCAACGTTTTGGAAGTAGATAGTTGTGATGGTCGTCCAACACCACGAGTGTATCCCTGATCATAGACATGTGTTGCTTTTTCTGTACAACGTTCCTGTCCAGGGGAAAGAGAGAGGTCCCTCAAAGAGAGGGTCCAGTGAGCCACGTGGGCAGGGCGCCGCCAGTGCCATTTCGTTGCAAGTCCAGGCCCGCCCGGGCCAATGGGAAGGAAAGCAGTGACCTCACGGAAAGTAGGTGTCACATAGCGCGTGTCCCACCAACTAGCGGCCGCTGCGTGGTTGCCAGGATACGGAGTAGGGGCTGGTGTAACTGCTGTCTCGAGAGGTTGGGACCAACTGACGAATCTCACCTTTCCGCACCATACCGCACCTTACCTCACCGAACGACACCGCAGCGATCCGCAGCTCAGAGAGAGAGATCCGTGGGACAAAGAGCACCCAGTCCCCAGGATGCCTGGTCAAAGGAGCCGGAGGCGTAGACGGTCGTCCAGTCACGGTCACCAGAGGCGGAACCACACCCGCACCCGCACCGCCAGAGCCGGGCTGTTTTTCTCCGTCAGCCACTTCGATCGCCTGCTGCGAGAAAGCCACTATGCCCAGCATCTCAGTTCATCGGCACCTGTGTTCCTGGCGGCCGTCATAGAATATCTGACCACCACGGTCCTGGAGCTGGCGGGCGACGAGGCCCAGAGACGCGGCTGCAGGTACATCACCCCAGAGCTTTTGGACATGGCCATCCACAACAATGCACTAATTAGTGGCTTCTTTGGGAGTACCACCATCTCCCAGGTGGCCCCAGCCTGGGAGTAGCTGCCCAACAGGACATGGGGTCCCCGGACCTCAACTCTAGGGCACCTGTCTGTTCACAGGCCAAGCAGCCCTGCCTGCCTGGTGCCTTGGGCAAAGTCATTGAAAATAAACTGTTTAAACTTTCAAGAAACCCACATACCTGTTTCAGTTACTTTGTCTGCGTGGTGGTAGTGGTACACAACTCGTAGGAGAGGTGGGGGTGGGGTGGTATCTGCCAGGGGGTGAGGGTGGAGTCAGGGATGACCAGGGAGGAACAGCCTCTCATGGTGACAGTGCAGGACCTGGCCCTGGGTGGGGGAGGCTGGCTGAGATGGGTGTGGGGATGGGGTATGGCAGACTCCCCCATTGCCTCTGAGCAAGTCAGAGCCCGTCAAAGTCCCCCGAAGGATGCTGTTCATTGGAGTCGAGTGCAACCATGACTACGGCATTGGGATAGGGTGAAAGTGCCCAGACATGCCAACCCAGGTTCGGGATGGAGTTGTGGACAGAGGGGTTGGCATGGACTCCAATGGGGTAGTGGATTTGATACGAAGACTGAGGAGTTGGGGGGTGCGGGGGACAATCAGGAAAGATGCGAAATCGGAATGAAGGTCCCACGGGTTCATGAGTTTAGTTTTGACCCTGTTCCCTTACAGATGCTGGGAGACAGCCCAGGGGCCCGGGTGAAGCGGTTGCCATCTAGTAGTAGCGGGGGCCCGAGGATCCTCTATTTGCATATGCAGCTTGCGCCAGGCAAGGCCCTGCCCTTCAACGACTTTGCAGGGGAACCGTGTGCCTGGAATGACTTGTCCCAGAACCCCGATTTGCTGTGTGTGTGTAACCTGTGCTGACCAGGTTCTTCCTCAAATCGCTCGATTTGCATGTCACCTAGGGAAGGGGGCCTTAGGGCCTGAAAGCCAGGTTAATAACTGACTCCGATACCCATATTTTTAAATTAATGATATTTCCTTATGCCTTATGTAGTTAGAATTTGATTAGTAAGAAACGTTATGCCTACTGCTGCCCTGCTAGTGTACTAGTCTTTTATTAAACTTCGGTTTACTTTTATAATGAAGCATAACACCTGCTGTCCATTTCAGAATGGTGATTAGATGAGGTTAAAAAAGAAATTGCATGTATGAAATTTTAATTGCATATATCTGTATATGTGATATATAATGTAATATATACTTTAAAATATGTAAAATATAGTTTTGCGGTTGGCTTGGGGGGCAAAAGAAGAAAGATGCGAAGTCGAAATTAAGGTCACGCGGGATCACTAGTTTAGTTTGTTCCGGATCCCTTAAGAGATGCTTGGAGACACTCTTAGCAACCGGAGTAAACAATCTGTAGCCTAGCAGAGGGCGCAGAGCCAGGCCCCGCCCCAGGATCCGGGATTTGTTTATGCTCTTTGCACGAGGCCAGGCCCCGCCCCAGGAAACCCGTATCTCGCTTATCACTTCGGCCAAGAAGGGGCCTCCGGACTTAGGTGCGGGCGAGGTCGCGCGGCTGGCCTGAGCGGGACGCAGGGCACGTCGCAGGAAACCGCCAACACTCGCACGTCCTCCCAGCTGCGTAGGCGCGCCCGGAAGCACTCGGGCTGGAAACATGGCGGCGTCCGCGAGCGGCTTGGGCGGTGCGGGCCCAGGGCCTGAAGCAGGGGACTTCCTGGCCAGGTATCGTCAGGTGTCGAACAAGCTGAAGAAGCGGTTTCTGCGGAAGCCGAACGTGGCGGAGGCCGGCGAGCAGTTCGGACAACTGGGCCGCGAGCTGCGCGCTCAGGAGTGTCTGCCTTACGCGGCCTGGTGCCAGCTGGCGGTTGCGCGCTGCCATCAGGCGCTCTTCCACGGGCCCGGGGAAGCTCTGGCGCTCACCGAGGCCGCCCGCCTCTTCCTGCGGCAGGAGCGCGACGCGCGCCAGCGCCTCGTCTGCCCCGCCGCCTACGGGGAACCGCTGCAGGCAGCTGCCAGCGCCCTGGGTGCCGCTGTGCGAGTGCACCTTGAATTGGGCCAGCCGGCCGCCGCCGCCGCCCTCTGCCTGGAGCTGGCCGCCGCCCTGCGCGACCTGGGTCAGCCGGCCGCTGCCGCCGTCCACTTCCAGCGCGCCGCCCAGCTGCAGCTGCCCCAGCTGCCCCTGGCTGCGCTTCAGGCGCTCGGCGACGCCGCCTCCTGCCAGCTGTTGGCGCGCGACTACAATGGCGCCTTGGCACTCTTCACACGCATGCAGCGCCTGGCGCGGGAGCACGGTAGCCACCCGGTGCAGCCGTTGCCACCACTCCCGCTGCAACCACAGTCGCAGGTACAGTCGCAGCCATTAGGCCTCCAACATGGACTCGGTACGACTTCCACCCTGCAGGCCGCGCTGCTCCCTCCGAATGCGGGTCCTGCGGCCGCGCCCTCTCCCGCAGTACTGGGCGCCTTCTCAGACATCCTGGTCCGCTGCGAGGTGTCCCGCGTGCTGCTGCTGCTGCTCCTGCAACCACCACCCGCCAAACTCCTCCCGGAGCATGCCCACACCTTGGAGAAGTACTCCTGGGAGGCTTTCGATAGCCACGGGCAGGAGACCAGTGGACAGCTTCCCGAGGAGCTCTTCCTGCTGCTCCAGTCCTTGGTCATGGCTACTCACGAAAAGGACACAGAAGCCATCAAATCGCTGCAGGTGGAGATGTGGCCACTGTTGAGTGCCGAGCAGAACCACCTCCTGCATCTCGTTCTGCAAGAAACCATCTCCCCCTCAGGAGAGGGGATCTGATGACTCACATTAACCAAGTGACTTTTTGCCTGTTACCAGACCTCACGCATCTGCCTTTGCATTTGGGGGGAAATAAAAAGACATAGATCACAGCAGTTCCACCTTACTTTAGCTTATTCCTCTTGCCACCCTAAAGACTTATTTCCACAGTGGTGGGAGAAAAAAACAATATGATAGGATCGGAGTAGAGCACATGCCTCGCTTCCCAAAAACTGCAACATAAAAATGAGTATCCTTTTAGCTATCCATTTCCTCTGCTACGCGTTGCTCCGCCCCCCCCACCCCCCCACCAATCTTTGTTTCATTGTCAGGATTTTATTTTGCACAGCTGTCGAAGTATTTAAGCTATGTGATTTTTTAAAAATTGTGACAAATTTTTTGGTGTATTTCTATGTCTGGCTGTGTGGATCCCACTTACTTGTTTTATCTGCCCCATAGGTATTCGTGGGAATCATTTGATTCATACAATCATTGCTATAGGCCTAAATCCATGATAAAGCCATTGCAATACTAATTTGTGGTTTAGACATTCTTAATCTATAAAATGGGCATAACATCTACTTGTCAGGAGACAGGAAGCAGAAGCAGTTCTTTTTTAGTTCCCAGATGTATTTACTTATTTGGAATTGACAGTGTGCCTAGTGTGTGGGCTATGCCATAGAAGGAATGTTCAAATGCCAGAGATCATTTGTGATGTCCTTACTGAGATAGCTGCAATACAAATGTATCTAGGTTAAGGTCGGGTTGGGGGGTGGGGGATACAACACAAATGTGTGAGGTGTGCATTGAAATTCACATTTATGGTTCTATTCTGAGAGGTACCTCTAATCCACATGACCATTTCTTTTTGTAGTAGGGGTCTTTCTGCAAATCTTATTTAACTCAAATATGTAAAATCAGCATGGATCTTTGATGTTGTGTGATCATGTATATGCAAGCCAGTGTCTTTCCCCAAAACTACAATGGCGGTTGATTTTAAAACACTAAATTTCCAAGGCTTTTGGTCCACATGTTACATGCAAACCCACTTACCTGCTTTTTCAAACCCAATTTTATTTTCTTTACAGTTTCAAGAGTGATAACAAGAACTCTTCAGAGTATAATCTGGTTCTCAATCATTCAGCTTTGGGAAAATGCATCCTTATGCTGAAGTTGTATACAGTACTAATTTTTGGGGATGAGATTTAAAAAAAGTTTGGGAGTAGATTTTTGTTTTCCAGTTTTTTGCGGAGGTGGAGAGGATATGTGGACAGTTGTCACTATGAGTTAAGTGCCTCAAAATGGGTCGGACTTTTGAGTATTCTTTTCTACTTCCATTTCAACAGTGTGGAAGCAATAGGTGGGGATCTATAGGATATACCTTTTTGAGACAGATTGAGTCACCATTCCTGTGCTCTCACTTGGCTTCTAGGAAGGGTCCTTTGGAGCCCTAAAAGCCTAGCCCGATTTACTTAGAAAGTGGTAAGGGTGCGTGCACCTCTGTGCTTTTGCTTTTTCTGGTACACTCCTCACCCCGGGCTGCAGGCCTGGCCGTCTGCCATAGTATCTTATGACAGCAATGCTTAGGAATTATGTAATGTGACTGGTGATAGTATTTGGATTTGGGCTTAATAAAAACCCTCCTTAGGCCTCTGATCTAACTCCTTACACATTGAGGAGGTGGGTGGAGGGATTACTAGAGAGGCAAGTATTTGGGTATACAAGTATAATTTTAGGAAGCGCTAATGATTGTTTTTCATTTGCCATTGCCTCATTTATGTATGTTCCTCAGGAATTTTATAGTACAGATAGCTGGGCCAAGGTGAGATTTCCGTGATTTTGACAGAGTTCTCTTGCTACATATCAGCTTAATATCAAAATTAACACTGATTTCTAACATGATCAAAAATAAATATTTTAAAGGATATGATCAGTCTTCTTTTTAACTTGAAAACCAGAGGGAAAGATCTGCATCATTGAAATGTTCATTGGTGATTCAAAATTAACATTTAAAATCTTATAAACTTGAAAATGGTGGCAATAGCCCTGGCTGGTGTGGCTCAGTGGATTGAGTGCCGGCCTGGGAACCAAAGAGTCTCTGGCTCGATTCCCAGTCAGGGCACATGCCTGGGTTGTGGGCTAGGTCCCCAGTAAGGAGGGCTTGGGAGGCAACCACACACTGACGTTTCTCTCCCTCCTCCCTTCCCCTCTCTAAAAATAAATAAAGTCTTTAAAAACAAGGTGGCAGTAAATCACTGACCTTTAAAGGGTGTTGGGGGTTCCCCTTTCCCCCCTTTATGAGGGACTTCTATGGTAACTATTTCTTATGAAAAATATTGTGTATGCGAGTGGTACAAAGATATAAAAACATTTGAGAAATACTACACTGGAGGAAGATTACTAAGACTGAAATTTATAAATTAGGCAAGCTCTGGGATGGAAGGGTTCTGGGTAACGTTAACTGATATTTCTACTGACATTAGGCTAAACCGCCAGTCCACAAACTTTTTCTGTAAAGAACCAGATGGAAATATTTTAATCTTCTCAGGCCACAAATAGTCTCTGACATATAGTTTTGTTTGTTTTTGCAACTTTAAACATGTAAAAACCATTCTTAACTCACAGTCCATACAAAAGCAGGCTGTACACAAGTCCAGATTCATGGGTTCTAGTTTGCTCACTCCTTTGCTAGAACCTAGAACATACTACAGTTGACCCTCAAACTGCACAGGTCCACTTATACTCGGATTTTTCAATTGATCCATGCAGTGCAAACCCACATTGTTCGAGGGTTAACTGGCAATTGGAAATCCACATATGTGGAGGGCCGTCTTTAAGTGATAAGTGGATTTTCAACTGTGTGGGCTGTGGGCACCCCAACCCTCTGAGCTGCTCAAGGGTCAACTGTACTCAATAACTCAAAGTAATGAGGTCTTAGGAGAGTAGTTAATAACTATCTTATCATTGAACACGAAAGATTGACAATAAATGAACTAGTCATTCAACTGCAGATTCTAGGAAACAAAAAAGTAAACCAAAGAAAGCAAAAGACAGTTTTTAAAGCTTTGAATAGAAATTACTGAATGACAAAACCACCCCCCAAAAAATCTATGCTCAATTTTTAGACCAAGAGTTGATTCTTTGAATATCCAAAAGAATAGACAAGCACTTGCTAAGTCTGATAAAGGGGGAAAAGAGATGTGTGTGTATGTAGATATAGATATATAGCATGGGAAGGAGATAGGACTCTAATGTACACATTTATAGCAATTAATTACAGGTAAGAAAATGAGAATGCCAGTGATGAAGCATCTACAACTAAATAAGGCACAAGGCTCAAGGGGCTTTTCCATCTAACTTTCGTTAAACACATGCTTACTACATTAATTATACAATTTTAAAAAAGACTATTTTATTTTTAGAGGGGAAGGGAGGGAGAAGAAGAGGGAGAGAAACATCAATATGTGGCTGCTTCTCATGTGCCCCACACTGGGGACCTGGCCCGCAACCCAGGCATGTGCCCTGACTGGGTAATCGAAGCGGTGATTCTTTGGTTTGCAGGCTGGCACTCAATTCACTGAGCCACACCAGCCAGGGCTTAATTAAACAATTTTAGAGTAATAGCTTAATGGGAAAGAAAACGGAAGCTTTTCCACTTTATTTTCAGGTTTAGTATAACTATCATGCCAAATCCTGATAAATAGAGCCTCTGAAAAAGGTAAACCAAGTTTATTGATCAGTATTGATAGAAAAATTCTAAATAGGATGCTAGCAAACTAGGCAAATTAGATCCAGATAAGTTCTCAATGGTTAATACACTATGACTGTGGGCAGTTTTCCCAGAAGGTAGCACAGCGCTGTGCTGGAGCTTGCTAGTGCTGGCTTCTGAGAGTCAGTTATGCTCATGTGTTCCAAATCTACATTCAGTGACGTTATACCAGCAGCTTGGAAGCTGGTATGATAGGAATATTTACATCATAGAAATCAGCAAATGCTACAGATAAGGCTTTTCCTCCTAACGGTGCCCCCCTCTGCATTTTGCCCCAGAGTCAGTTGTTAAACATCTGCCAGCATACCATCGAAGGTAAGTATAATTTGACAATAGGAAAGAAGAAATGTGATCATATCGAAGATGCTCAAAAAGCATTTGATGAAATTCTGCAGCCATTCCAAATAAAGTAAGAATAGAAGGAAACTTTTTAAACATGATAAAAGGTATTTGTTTGAAACCAACAGTGAACATTATATTAAACAGTTAAAAATGGGATCCAACCCCATTAAAATCAGGAACAAGATAGTCTTATTATATATATACATTATATACATGGGCTGGCACAAGTAACACCCCTTTTTTGTTACAAAATCATAACCATGTAATTCTGTTACATAACAATATCACACTTAAGCACACCATATATTTTAGGTGAAATGTTCAAATTAAAACTGTAAATTATTCCACCCATATTATTACCCTACCAACCACACTCAAGCAGGCATTACTTCTGCCGGATCCTGTATATCTGTATATGTGACTGTGTCTGTGTGTATGTATGTTAGTATATTAATCGTAGATACATTCAGATTGCTTGCTATTTCCTGCTTACCAGGTCCTGTCAGCATAATGCCATCAATGTAATGGAGCAGTATGGTGTTTTGTGGGGTGTCAAGATGTTTGAATTCCCTTCAGTCTATATTATGACAGAACAAGGCAGCTGACATCACCCTGAGGCATGAACAGTAAAGTTAAGATTACTCTTGTTCCTACTTTATAAATACCAGTATCTTCTGAAGGAAAAAAAAAAACACTTTCACGGTCAATAGTTCCATATCAGTTGCGTGGTTCTGTGTTAATGTGTTCCAGAGAAGATATACATCTGGAATTGCAATTTTTTGTTATCACCACATGATTAAATTTGTGATGATATGTCATTTTCCCATGATTCTTCTGTGTTTTGTAGTAGCAAAACAGGGTCTCTAGACAACTATTCCACGTGTAGTCACTGAAAGGCTTTTATGCAGAGAGAGGATGACTGATTCAGAGACTAGGGAAAGGTTGCTTTCTTAGGCAAAGGAGGTTCGGGGGAATATGGAGGTTTGCAATTCTCAGCCTCATCCATGCCCACCTAAATGTACCCATCCCAGGTCTCAGAGTTCTGCTCCTTTCCAGCAGTACCCTTACCCTAGCATAATAGACCTTGTGGGTTTGAGCATTTAATCGTCTCTGCAACTCTGCAATTCATATGCTCAGCCCCTAGACTTGGTCTTAAGTCCGAGAATTCGCCTATAACCACAGGATATGGGAGACTCCTCCACAGCTCAATGGATGTGTCCTGATTCTCCATGTATGTTCATGGGTGTTCTTTTTTATGTATATATTCATAAGATTTAATTTCATTTTCCCCATGTATGCCATAAAAAGAAAAGTCATTCTACAATCAGGTGATACAGTGACTAAATGCTACTCTCAATTTAATCTCCTGATGTCTTCTTTACCATCTGTAACTCATGCCATAGTATAACTGGTGATAACATGAGAAATTGTGATGCCACCACATGCCACAGATTACCCAACACCCAACCTTATCCCCAAGCAAGGAAATTATCCCTATGTTCTTTGAATATATTAGCAACATAACCCTAGAATTCCATTTTGAAAGTCTGTTTCCTGGAGCTACATCTGGCACCAGTTACTGTATGAGACATGGTTCCAACAAGAAACAGGTAACACTCAAGTTAGGATTATTTGAGGAAGTTAAATAAAGGTTCTAGGTAGGAAGGTAGGGGCAGGGTTTTACCATTTCTAGGCCTGGAGGGATGAGAGAGGGAGCAGAATCCTAAAGGAGAGAATTAGGTAGACTCTTGTAGTGTTTTACAAAAATGACCACAAATTCTTTACATTCCTCCTGTTGAGAAATGGGGTCTATGTCCCTTCCCCTTGAATCTGGGTGAATGTGTGACTTGGTTATAACCAATAGAATGTCTTGGCAGTGATACTATGTGACTTAGAAGAGTAGATGGGAAAAGGTAATGTGTTCCCCACCTTGTTAGTTGAAGCACTCACACTTAAGAGTCCCTAAGATATCACATGAGAAGTCTAACTACCTTGACAAGGAACATTTTTAAAGGACCCATGATAATGGACAACAGCGTGGGGACTGACTGAGGGAGGGGGTGGGCAGGGCAGAGGAGAGCAACGGGGGAAAAATTGGAACAAATGTAATTGAACAACAATAGGAAAAAAAAAAGAAGCCTAACTCCCTTGAGACTGTCATACTGTGAGGAGCCTGGGCCTCGTGGAGAGGCTATTTAAAGTTACTGCAGTCAACAGCCTCAGATGATGTCCTAGTTACGTTAGTCAGCACCAACCACCAGTCATGCAAGTAAAGATGCTGCCAGATGATCCCAGCCTCCAGCCATCTAACCTTCCTAGCTGAGGGCCCAAATATTGTGAACAGAGACAGGCCATCCCTGCTGTGCCTTGTTCAAAGTCCTGACCCACGGAAGCCATGAACAAAACAAAATGGTTGTTCTTACAACACTAAGTTTTGAGGTGGTTCACTACTCAGCAATAATAACTGGAACAAGTAGAGAAAGACACTTTGAGGGGAACTGTGACCTTCAGTATATACACCCAAGTCTTTGCAAGGAGGGAGACCGTAGAATAAATACCCTGATCTTAGGAGCATTTTCTCAATCCATTGAGGTTTTGCTTCCCAGCCATTGTCGGCAGTTTGGCTCAAATAAACTCACAACCATTCTCTACAGGTTTGAATGTTTCTTACATTGATATTTACATGGCATAGTTGGCAGGATTCCAAAGAAGTCCACCCAGGACCACCTTGTAGACCCAGACTTATGCTAGGTACCAGTAGGGGTCCATTGTGCCTCACTGGCTCCTTGTTTTGCAAAGGGTGAACTCAGGTGAGTTTCAAATGGAATTCAAGAACCTCCCTGTTTTAAGGTATGAGGCCCTGACTTTATCTGAGCTGTCTTTTTAAACTCTCGAGGTGGAACTAAGATTAAGTGTTGATAGAACACAGGCTAAGGTGGAACTGGAGGGGAAAAAAATGAGTGGCTGGTTTTTAACTTTGGCTTTTCAATTGGAATTGCTTTCTGAGAGCCTGAAGTGCAGACACTACAGATCCCAAAATAAAACTAAAATTAACATGGGAAGTTGTGCCTCCAAGGCCAGAAACTCCCAGACCCCAGCCCTCATTAAAGCTCCTGGCAGGAAGGCTTGATTTGCAAGTACTTTACAGAAGTGGAAAGATTTAACTAGAAGTGATATCAACCTAAAATGGCCAAAATGCAGTTTTCTTTTGGTGCCTAAATTAACTTTTTGCATGCAAAATTAGAAAATGCTGGCTCTAAAACTAAACGATGAATGTGAAGTGTATATTGATTTGGAAATGAAAAGTTTCTAGAGGAGCACAGATAAATTTTTTAAAAGTTAATAAGAAATTGTACAGACTGTCTCTGAACTAAAGGCTTCTGAAGCTAATAAATGCCCACACCCCATCCCTCCCCTCTACAATTCTAAAACAAAAGTTTGTGAGCCCGCATTTGAAATTCAAATACAGTGTACCTGGTCTCCAAAAACTCTTAAAAATCTTTTTAATTGTATTTTTCCATTACCATTTAGCCTCCTCATACCCGACTCTGCAATCACCACACTGTTGTCCACGTCCATGAGTCCTTTTTCCTTTTTACTCCATCCCTTCACCCCCTAAACTCCTCCCCACTTAGCTATCATTCTGCTCTTCATCTAAGAGTCTGTCTCTATTTTGCTTGTTAGTTCAGTTTGTTTGTTAGATTCCACATGAGTGAAATCACATGGTACTTATCTTTCTCTGACTGGCTTATTTCACTTAGCATAATATTCTCCAGGTCCATCCATGCTGCAAAAACTCTTATCAGGACCATCTCTTACAATGCAAAATTTCTGGAAGGTAAATATTGTAAAAAATGGTGAAAAAGCCTTAGCCATATCTGATCACATCAATTTTAATTTATTTCAGCTATTTCTTTCTAAGTTAGTGAATTTTGATTAAAGTTATTGGATATCTATGACCTTGGTGGTGTGGCTCAGTGGATTGAGTGCCAGCTTGAGAACTGAAAGGTCACTTGCTTGGTTCCCAGTCAGGGCACATGTCTGGGTTGCAGGTCAGGTCCCTAGTTGGAGGTGTGCGAGAGGCAACCGATCTATGTATCTCTCACACATCAATGTTTCTCTCTCTCCTTTTCTTCCTCCCTTCCCCTCTCTCTAAATAAATAAATAAAATCTTTAATAAAAAATAAAGTTATTGGGCATCTAGATATTTTGAAATGCTAAAACATTGATTGATAGACAAGTCTTGGGTTTGCCTACTTTTGGCTTTTGTTGAAGAGAGGCTGTGGAGTGGATTTGGAGCTGTTGATGAGTGTCTTGTTAATAAATGTCTTTGTTAGAGGTGTGTTTCTTGAAAGTGAGTGTATTTGCCAATAGAATAGTGTATTTGCTATGTTTGTGTAGGTTATGAAATGTGTTCATGAAAGTCAATCTAGGGAATACTGGATGCTTATTTTTGGTTATCATGGGAAATTGAAGTTTCTAAAAGTTAAAAATTTAAATTAAGTTGGAAAGACAAAAAACCAAATTAAGCTGGAAAGAAATTGCATGGTTTTGGTAATAGAAGGTATGGGATTGAAATACTTTTGAGGGAAAAGGAAGAAAGTGAGTTGTTCTAAAGATGGTTATTTCTGAATGAGTAAGAAGTTTGTGAAAATATGAAAGCTGTAAAAAGGTTTGTAGAAGGTTGTGAAGGTTATAGAAGTTAGTGGAAGTTTACAGTTTGTAAAGAAACCATCCCCCTCCAGTCAGTCTCTCTCCTGTTGCTTAATTCCTTAGATTGAGTTTCCCTTTGTTTTCACCACACATTCACAGCCCTTGATGCTTTTATTGAAAGTCTCAACAGGTCTTCTTCCTTTGTGGTTAGGAACTTCCTTCCCTTTTTCAGTCTTCTCAAAAGTTATCAAGTAAATGAGAAAAATCTTGTGTCTTCTCTACAAAAATTAGTAATTCAGATTATGTGTATGGTCTTGATGTGTTCATCTGTATTTATGTGTAGTGCAATTTTTTCCTGCCTCCAAATGGCATTACTAGAGTGTAATATTTTATTGGCCTAAAGAGATTAAGCAGGATCCTGTGGTTTGGACAAAATATTTGATATTAAAACTGGTCGAAGTCTGATTGATGTTTTTTAAAGTTATTACTATAAAATATGTGTTTATTTTACCCAGGTTTACAAAAAAGGTTTATGTTATGGTATTTTGGTTAAGTTTGTTTGACAAACTTCCCCAAAGTTTAAATTTTAAGAGACTTATTGAACTGAGAAATGGTTTTGATTTATTCCAAGGGACCTTAAGGATTTATTCTCTTTCCTTATAGAGGAAAATTTTAAAACTAATTAGGCCCATTTGAGATGCTTGAAGTTACATGGGAAGCTTTGCCAAATAAATAAATAATAATAATTATTATTATTAATAATAATGTTCTATTTGTATACCTGCTTGCTTTCACCTGGGAAGATTACAAGTTTTCTTGGACAGTAATGCCCCAGGTATATACGGGAGAGTCCTGTCTATTGTCTTAGATACTAAAAGCTGATTTAGATGATGTTAAATTTCCTAGAGATTCCACTCTAATCCAATATGGAGTAACTTAGTTTATACTATAGGAAATTACTAGATTTCCAAAAGAACACAATAGAATATCAAAGGGCACACTCTGATTCTATTTATCCCAGATAAAATACTTTGGTTATCTGATATGTAATGATGGGCTACTAAGTAACCCTAAAAGGCTCTGAGGAATACTATCTTTTCCTCTTCCAAAATTAAGGAAGCAGTTTAGAGGATTCCCGGGTTTGACTGGATATTGTCACAGTTGGATTCCAAATTTTTATTAATGGCCCAGCCTCTATATGTCTTGTTAAAATCAAATTGACTTTACCACCTTCTTGTTCCTAGGAATGGTTTATAGGAAACTCCTTGATAATGCTGATTTAATTTGGTTTACAGATAGATCTTTGAAAAATAAACAGGAATGTCACTGAGCTGGATATGCAATAACTTCCATGGTGGACATAACAAAGTTCTTATTTACCTGAATAAGATATGCCCAACAAGGCTAATTAATTTTTTAACTCAGACTTGTCAACTGGCCAAAGATCAAGTAGCCAATATTTACACTGACAATAGTTATGCCTTTGGTGTAGTTCACAACTTTAGAATATTGTTGAAACAGCGAGGCTTCTTACTTTTCTCAGGAAAGCCCATAAAGAATGGAAAGTAGATGGCAAAATTATTAGATGTCATACAGAAATTGAAACAATTGGCAATTACCAAAATTCCAGGGCTTTCTAAAGCTGCCACGATGTAAGCAAAAGGAGAGTATTTAGCTGATGTTGCAGCTAGAGAGGCAGCATTAAACAGCCAAATCATCCAGACCTGAGAACCTCCTTGCTTCCTATTAAATCCATAAAAACTCTCTTTTATAGTTCCAATGGGCAGCTGCAGAGGAAAAGAGAACATGGCAACAAAAGGGGGAACCTTTGTTCCAGACAAACAGATATGGCTTGGACCCAATCAGAAATCAATTTTACCTATAGGAGCTTAATTACCTATACTGTATGTACTTTAACATTGTGTATGTATGTACACGAGCTAACATTAAAGTCCTGAAAGATGATTTCATGGAGTGACCAATATTACTGCTACTGTTGCTCATAAAGTATATAGCAGATGTTCTATCTGTCTAAATATAAACCCTGGACAATCATTCCATTGGTCCCAAGGACATTCCCTACTTCCTTTAGTTCTATTTGATGTATGGTAATTAGATTTGATCCAAATGCCACCATCTCAAGAATACAAAAAATGTAACAGTTGTGATTTTGTATGGGTTGAGGCATTCCCTTGCAGGAGAGCAACAGCTTCAATGGAAGTAAATTATTATTTTTTAATTAATTAATTCCCAATTGGGGAATTCCCTCTGAATTGGTGATGGAGGGACTCCTTTACTAGACAAACAGTGAAATCCATCTGCAATATTTGGCCTATTCTACAGTGTTTTCATTGTTTCTATCACCCCCAGTTCTCTGGATAGGTAGAACATACAAATGGTGCAATTAAAACTCAACTAGGTAAATTTTCAGAAGCTTTTAATCTCTCTTGACCGAAAGCTCTCCTTCTAGTACCTCCTCAACCTGAAATCTATGGTAAACATAGCCTTTCTCTTCATGAAATCGTCTCCAGCCACCCTATGAATCTAGATGAAGGGACATAGGAATAAACTTAGCTAAAAGGAGGCATTCTGCGTTATTATCAAGGGCTCATTAACCAGCTTATAGGGACTAATAAATTAGTAACATTTCACAGTGTGCTCCCAGGAGATGAAGACTTCAAAGACCACAACTTATTACAACCAGGAGATTTTTGTCCATTGGAAAAGACATTAAACATTGTTGGAAAGCGCTTTATCAGGGGCCTAACTGCCCCTCTCTTTGACACTTACACAACAGATCAAAGACTTCCTGAAGATGAGAAGCCACCAACTCCAGAGATAGACAGCTATCCCAAAACATCAACAAGGCCTGTATACCTACAAATTAATTTTAAATTTTGTCTTTACCTGTCTGCTAATATTAATAATTATACTTGTTCTAGCCCTGGCTGGTGTGGCTCAGTGGATTGAGTACCAGACTGCAAACCAAAAGGTCACTAGTTTGATTCCCAAGTCAGAGCACATGCCTGGGTTGTGGGCCTGGTCCCCATTTGGGGGTGTGCAAGAGGCAAGCAATCCCTCTCTTTTTCCTTCTCTTCTATTATCTCTAAAAGTAAATAAATAAAATCTTTAAAAATAATTATAGTTGTTCTTTATACTTTTCCCAAACCTCGTACATATAACCCAACTGTTAATTGCTGAAGTTGTATAATTTTTTTATTATCGATAATACTATTTTTATGGTTCCTGTTTAGAAATTTAGAAGAAATTTTATTGCAAAAGGAAGAAAAGAGATGTATATATTCTAAGATAAGTTAAAAGGAGATATTTTGTCCTGAAAGTGCTTATCCCCTAACTCAACAAAGACTACTAAGTATATTAATTCAGATAAAAGGTGAAAATGACTATAAAAACATGGCTGTATATAACTGCTGCTGAGGCACAGAAAAATTTACTTACAAAACTCTTCCTGTTCTCCAGGCCTCTGGAATTTTTTAGATGGTAAGTGTAAACTGAAGCATTATGTTCTTACAGCCTTGGTCCTGATTAAAACTTAAGGTTACAGCTTCTGATCACACAACTATTGGAAATCAAATTAATAGCATGATAATAATAAGCACATGAGTGCTTCCAATGGGAAGTTAATGGGCCACAGTAAATAGAATCCTATCTCATGGTCAAATTATGAAAACTGAAAAGGTGTATGGTATGCCCTCAAACTATATAAGATGCAAAATATAGAAAAGTGAGACAGGGAACAAAACCTGGATTGTGATAGCTCATAGGTTAGAAATGATTCAGAACAAACAAGTGCTGGTGAGAATGGGGAACTCTTTTGCACTGTTGGTGGGAATGTGAACTGGTGCAGCCATTGTGGAAAGCAGTATGGAGGTATCTTAAAAAGTTAAAAATGGATCTGCCTTATGACCCAGTGATCCTACTTCTGGGAATATATCTGAAGGAACTCAAAACACTAACTCAAAAGAACACAAACAACCCTATGTTCATTGTAGCATTATTTATGATCACCAAGATATGAAAGCAGCCCAAGTGTCCATCAGTAGATGAGTGGATAGAACAAGTATGGGATATTTACATAATGGAATACTACTTACCATAAAAGAGAAGAAAAATTTACCCTTTGCAACAGTGTTGATGGACCTGGAGAACATTATGCTAAGTGAAATAAGCCAGTCAGAGAAAGACAAATGCCATATGATTTCACTCATATGTGGAATCTAATGAACAACCTAAGCTAACAAGGAAAATGGGGACAGACTCATAGATGGACAGCAGATAACAGCTAGGATAGGGGAGGTTAGGGAGTGCAAGGATTGAGCAAAAGGAAAAAGGACTCATGGAAATGGACAACAGTATGGTGATTGCTGGGGGGAGTGGGGTATGAAGGGACTAAAAGGTAATGTAAAAAATACAATAAAGATTACACTTAAAAAATTAATGATTCAGAGTGTTTTTCTTAATAAAGTCCCGTAAGACCTGACTGCCTCCCATTTACCCATTTTAGTTTGGAGAAAAAATTCAGCCTATACTTCCATCCAAGATTACAATCTTGCCCCATCCCCAATGGTCCATCATTGAGCAAGACAAATGCTTACTCTGAGGCTTCTTAGGAATGAGCCTTCCTGGCACAGTGGGACCTCATTATCCAACCAAAAGGTTGGTCACCAATGCTTTCTTTGGACTGATTTACAACCAAAAGGTGGAAGTGTGGACGAAAAAGAGGCCACACACTAAACCTGACAAGTTCAGGGGAGGCCTGCATGACAGCCTTACAAACTCAGAGACGTAAACTAACCACAAAGGATGGCCTGAAATTAAAACTTATTAACTAAAAGCAGGTCATGGTGGGCAGTCATTGCTCTAGGCTCAAATCTCCTGGGAGAAAAAGTCAATCTTTTCCTTAGTTGAACCTGTCTGTGGTCTTTTTTCATCTAGGATAACATACCTTTGGGATGTCAGGTAGCTCCCTTTTCTTTATTTTTTAAAAGATTTATTTATTTAGAGAGAGAGAAAGAGAGGGAGAAAGAGAAGAAGAGAAATATCAATTGGTTGCCTCTCACATGCTGCCACCTGGGGATCTGGCCTGCAGCCCAGGCATGTGCCCTGACTGGGAGTCAAACAAGTGGCCTTTTGGTCTGCAGGCTGGCCCTCAATCCACTGAGCCACACCAGCCAAGGCAACTTCCCTTTTTTTCCAAACCCCTGGGGCACAATTACCATGTTAGAGCAGAGACCACAGATCCCCTCATTGTTATTGTTATCATGTTTATTGTTGACTGCTAACTATCCCTTACCCACTTATGTAAAAGAAGTATGTTTCTATCATTTTACCTTTTTATCCAATCCCAAAGTTTTCCCTGCTTTGCTTTCTTCCAACACACTAATCTGTCACCAATAGATTTCATGTAATCCCCTTCCTCTTTTGATTTTAATGTATAAAATAAGGTGCAAAACTTCCATTTTCCAGAGCATTTTCTCAATCCATTGAGGTTTTGCTTCCTGGCAATAGTTGTCTATTTGGCTCAAATAAACTCACAAAAATTCTCAAAAAAAAGAATAAATATCCTGATTTTACTTTCTTTGCTTAGTCTGATTTCTTTCCAGTGAAACCCAATCAAAAGCCAGAGGATAAGGTAGCCTGTTAATGTGTTCACACAGGTAAGGCTCACAGAATAAGGAGTAAGGTAGGGAAGCAGGAAAATGGATTGAAATGGGCAAACAGAAATTATCTTGCACAGGGCCATTTAAGGACTTTGAACTTTATTTTGAAGACAAGAGAGACACATTGAAATGTTTTAAGTAAGAAAATATGATGATTATCCCTAAAATGATGTGCAGTTTTATTAGAGAACAGACAAGAGGAAAAGATTAGTTAGGAATGTAACATAATAGGTCAATTGTGAGGGGGCGAGGTCCCAGGCTACAGTTACAGTAGTATAAATGAAACAGAAGAGATGAAAGAGTCATTACAAAGAAAGAATTGCTTGGATTTGTGGGTCAATTCATTAGAGGGCATAAAAATGAGGGAAAAGTAGATGATGACGATAAGGTTTTAAGCCTGTTTAATTAAGGGCCTTGAGGTGGGCCCTAGAGAATTCATCATTTCCCAAGGTTTCACCCGTCCCTTTGTGCAGAAGACAGAAATCTTTACCATCATTCATGCTTTTGTCTTCTAAACTCAATCATTTCATCTACTGCCTGCTAGACATTTAACTTGATTGCCATACTGTCACCTCAACCTTAGAATATCCATAAGCAAATTCACAAGCTTATCAATCCATCCAGTCCCGAATCACATATTTTTGTCAATAGGGCATCTTTTCATTTCTATAATCTATGAGATCCTTGATACTACCAGTTTTTTGTCCATTTAGCCATAGTCATACATAGTATGCATGCATGGAAAACTCTGTTTTGGACTTAAGTTTATAGTTACTAGGAGTGTTTGTCCCATATATTAAATTTGTCAAAAGCTCTTTAAAAGATTCATACATTCTCTTCAAAGGACTAATTACATACCATTAAGGTCCCAGTGGAATTCCCACGATAACTCCGCCACGTATTCCCATCAAGACTATACATGATGATAAACTGAGAGATGTAGAGGCTGGAGAACTTCTCACGGGCACCCTGGGTCATGATGCTGTGAATAATCATTGGTGCCAACAAATCCACCTGCCAATTAAAACAACACTTTATTTTAAATGTATGTCCCACCTTCTGAAATTAATTATTGGCTTACGAAGTATCTTTATTGACACAGATCTGTCCAGTATTACCTTGGATGTTCAGGTGAAACAGATACCAATGTTGAAATGTGGGTGTGTGTGAAGCTGTGGGGTATATGATGGGAATGAATAGGGAAGGTGCTTATTGAGTTCCCAGCCTATTTCCTGTAAAACCAGAGCACTTTGAAATAATCGAGCCCCCATTTCCTGTACTCACATCCTTTGTCCTGCATATATGAACCCACATAACCTAGTGCTTTGCCCATACCTTAGCCTAGCCAAATCCAATTTTCTCCCCTCTCTTGAGACCAGCCTCCTTCCTAACATTTCGATCAGTGGTAAACTGCTACCCCTTCTTCAAATGTTAGTTCAGAAACTATTTCTTCTGGTTAGCCTTTCCTGACTTACCCAAATTTAGTACTGCTGCTTTACTCATTTGCTTCCACTTCATTTTGTGTAATAACTCCATTATAGCAAATTATTGTACCACATTATGAAGGCTTCTTTACTTATCTGCCTTCCTTGTTAGACTGAGATCCTTAAGGCAGTGAATCTGTTTGAGTCACCTAACCTCTTTGTGTCTTTATTTCTTTATCGGTAAAGTGGAGATAATAATGGTGTTTATCTCAAAGGGTTACCAGAACGATTAAAGAGTTAATAAGTGTAATATGCTGAGTTCAGTTCCTGACACGTACTAAACAATACATGTTAGCTTTTATATTTTCTCTAGCACCAGCACCTAACATAGCATCTGGTATAATACTGATGCTTAGCAAATTTTTAGAATGAATGAGTGAAAAATGGCAGAGTAGTAGGGAATGGTTGGTTTCTAAAGAAGAGGGCATGGATCATGCAGGCATTAAAAGGGGGTATCTACTACAGGAATTTTAGCTCCATTTGCTGCCTTAACAAGCAAGTCAAATTTAACTTCCCACAGATGCCTGACACACTCAAACTGGATTGGGCATGACTCTTTCCCTCAATGACTGTCTCCTTCCATTGACTGTAAGTTCCATCCATCCATTCATTCAAAGAATATATTTTTTGTACTTGTTATATGCCACGCACTGTTCTAGGTACTGGGAATATAGTAGTGAACAAGAAAAAAGTCCTGCCTTCATGGAACTTACATTTGAGTTAGAGAAAAGACTATCATACATGTGTTTTTGTTTATAGCACCAAGTAGTGATAAGTGCTGGAGAAAAAATGAGGCAGGGCAACAAGACAGAGAGTGGCAAATCTTCAAAAGCTACAGTGCTGTCTTTTCCCAAATTAGATAGTATTTCCAACTGAAGACACTTCATTTTTCCTCTTGGTCTTGCAGCATAAACAACTAAAAATACTAGGTACAAAAACCATGACTTTTGTTGAATTGGCTTTTCTTTATGTAGCATATGAGAGGTCTATTTTGGACCACCGACTATTGTACCTTCTAGTAGTTTTAATAAAGCCTTGCCAGCCCTGGCTGGTGTGGTTCAGTGGACTGAGTACCGGCCCGCAAATCGAAAGGTCACTGGTTTGATTCCCAGTCAGGGCACATGCCTGGGTTGCAGGCCAGGTCCCCAGTTGGGGGTGTGTGAAAGGTAACAGATCGATGTACCTCTTGCATGTTTCTCTCCCTCTCTTTCTCACTCCCTTTCCCTCTCTCTAAAAGTAAATAAATAAAATCATTAAATTTTTTTTTGTCATTGTTGTTCAAATACTGTTTTGTCCATTTCCCCCCCACCCCCTGGCTTTTGTGCACTTGTCAGGCTTTCTCACTAGAATAGATGCCTACTCCAACTCCCCTTCCTGTCAGCACCTCCTTTGACACCAACTTCCTGCCGGTTAGTTCTCTGGAACCATTTCTTTCTTTCTTTTTAATTTATTTTTTTGCTTTTAATTTTAAAAATTTTTCAGTTACAGTTGACATTCAATATTATTTTATATTAGTTTCAGGTGTAAAGCATAGTGGTTAGACATTCATATAATTTATGAAGTGGTCCCCCTGATAATCCTAGTACCCATCAGGCACCACACACAGTTATTACATTTCTTCTTTTTTAAAAGATTTCATTTATTTATTTTTAGATAGAGGGGAAGGGAGGGAGAAAGAGAAGGAGAGAAACATCAATGTGCAAGAGATACCTGGATCAATTCCCTCTCACACACCCCCAACTGGAGACCTGGCCCACAACCCAGGCAGGTGCCCTGACTGTGAATCAAATCTGTGACATTTGGGCTCGCAGGCCTGCGCTCGATTCACTGAGCCACACCAGCCAGGGCTTGTTATTACATATCTTTATTCTATAAAGTTACCAGATCAAAGAAATATGTATGTGAACTTCAGCAAGACAGACGGCAAGAAACACCTTAACGGTTAAATGATTTAATACAGACTGGACGATAATGCAATAAGGTAAATTTGTAACTGGTTCAATTTCCATAAGCAGACAGTAGTAGTTAATTGATGGTTATCAACCTAAAGGGAGCATTCTGGAAACGGTATAGTATAATGATTATGAATTAAGGCTCTGGAGCCTAACTATCAGGGATTGAATTAAGGCTCTGGAGCTCCACTTATTGGTTGTATGACTTAGGGCAAGTTGTTTTTTTGCTTCAACTTCCTTGTCTGAAATGAGGGTGATAATAACATCTACCTCATAAGGTTGTGGTGAGGATTTAATAGTTTGCCTTGTTTTAAGAACATAGTAAGGAAGACCTGGCCACTTCAATATTTTGATCATGACTTTGCTAAAATATAAAAGAGTTTAGTGATCAAATCAATAAATTATGTGAAACTGGAAAGACTATGAAATACTTTGGGAGACAGAATCTTGGCAAGCTGGAACAATGGGTCGAGTCTAATAAGCAGAATATTAACAGAGTGTATCATTCAGAGTTCTTTGGTGTAGAAAAGACAATTTACTAGTCTCATCAGATTATATTCAGCGAGGGAAATATAATTCCCCAAATGGAAATGAGGATGCTATTGCAAAAAATAAATACATAGAATGGATGCAGGGCAGCCAAATAGACTAAACTGTCCACTACGCAGGGGTATATGCTGAATGAGTGATAAACACAAAAATACAAGGTGAGAACATGTGGTTTGGCAGCCACACAAACAAACAAAAATACTTAGGGATTAGTGAACAGCCCTCTCAGAGTGAGTCATAATTAGCGGTGCCTACAAAACAAACAAAAAAGAATGAGCTGATGTGGCTTTCTGCAAGTTGATGTGGCATTAACAGATGTGCTCTTTGTGTGTGCTTACTGGTAAGTCAGTTTATTTTTCATGATTCCTGTTTATTATTTTAACCTCAGGAGAAATAGAAGAGCAGATGCCATCTCACAAAAGAAAAAAAAATATGTAGGGGAACGTCCTCAGGTAACTAAGAAGAGAAAGAAGAAAGCTGCTACATTATGAAAATTGGATGGAGCTCTGGGAAATAGGTGGTAAAACATGTACATTAGTCCCTCTCCAGGCTGTAAGTAGCAGAGGTGGGAGGGATGTTAGATTGAGAGAAAAACTGGGAGCAGAAAAATTTTCTCCCTTTTCCTGTTTGGGCTCTAGAAGGAATCTACCCTTGTGGTTAGACAGAGAGGTTGAGTTGGTGCTTCCAAGCTGCCCTCAGGTCTCATGTGGCATGGAAGGGATCCAGAAATTCTCATATATATGCCCTTGAAGGGGCCACTGTCCCAACTGATCACATGTTGACATGGTAATATTTTTGCATATGTTGGGTTAAATAAAATGTATTATTGAAATGAGCCCTGGCTGGTGTGGCTCAGTGAACTGAGTGCCAGACAGCCTGTGAACCAGTTGCCAGTTCGATTCCCAGTCAGGGCACATGCCTGGATTGAGGGCCAGGTCCCCAGTTGGGGGTGCATGAGAGGCAACCATACATTGATGTTTCCCTCCCCCTCTTTCTCCCTCCCTTTCTCTCTTTCTAAAAATAAATAAATAAAATATTTTAAAAATATATATTATTAAAGTGATTCCACATATTTCTTTTGTAATATGGCTACTAGGAAATGTAAAATTATACATGTGGTTTGCATTGTATTTCTATTGCACAGTGCTGTTCTAGAAGAAATGTTAGTTTACAAGGCTGGACTAACTGTAGTGTTTTCTGTTACTTGGTGATACAGAATTTGTGAAGAAGATGGATTCAGTTCTCTAAAATAAAGAAGCCACCTTTTTTTGGCTTGCGTGATGGGAGATTGAGTCATTTGTTTTTGTGTTAAAGTAAAGAGATCGCAGGACCATAGAACACCTAGGCAGTTGGAGACATCGAATAATAGAATGCACGATCTTGGGAGGTGGTAAGTTCGTTGTTGTAGAAAGTATTCAGATGCTCTAATACCAGTAAAAGATGAAAAACACATAAATGAAACACACCAGCATGCTCAATTCTATTCCCGGGTTCTTTCCTCATCTGTTATGTGGAGTTTGATGAAAATATATAAAATAGATATATAGAGTTGTGAGCTTGCAAAAGGAATATGTGATGTATTTGCTAACCTTGATCCAGGAAAAGGGATCCTTGGTGCTCCAGGCATTGATTGATCCAGAATAATGAAGTCTGGCCAGCTTTGGGGCCCACTGTCCTTTGCCCAAGAAAGGGGAGAGAGATTAGATTCAGCTGGGTTCGTTCTAGACAGGAATAAAATTACTTTCTTGACAAAGGTTAATCCTAGCTGTGAAGATAAAGGTATAAAGCACAATAGTATCAATTGCTAACTACCTAAGTGTTTTGCTTATCCTTGTTGTCCTTTTTATTTTCTAAAATTTAATAATTGTGTTGATTGTTAGCACTTCTAATTTGCTGATACTGGAATGTGTTACCAGCATTACCAAATACTATTTCTTTATTACATAATGTACCTTCATTGTGGAAAAATTAGAAAATGAAAAATAAAAATAAAATATAAGTAAACACAAAAATAGTACCCTTCCACACAGAGAAAAATAATACTATTTTGGTGTATAACACTCAAGCCTCTCTTTCAATTTTTTTTCCCTGTAAAACAGGGGTTGGCAAAAATTTTAAGAGGTTAGCTTTACAGATCATCTAGTCTCTGTTGTAATTACTTAACTGCTAGTGTAGAGTGAGAGCAGCCATATGATTGTAAACTAATGGGTGTGCCTGGGTGACAATACGGCTTTATTAATGGATACTGACATTCATTTGAATTTCATATAATTTCCACATGTCATAAGATATTAGTCTTCTTTTGTATTTTCCCAATCATTTAAAAATAGAAAAATTGCTCTTATCTTGAAGGCCATGAAAAAACAGGTGATATGCTAGATTTGGCCTGCAGGCTGCAGTTTGCTGATCCCTGCTCTAAAACAACGTTTGAGAGCTCTCTATAGATTCTACTCAAGGTTAACTATCACTGCTCATAGAAAGGGGTAGCTTCCTGTTACAGTGAAGAGAATGGACTCAAAGGGAACAACACTGAAGGCAGGCAGGACATTTAAGGGGGCAGTGGCTTTACCCTGATAAGAAGTGATGGTGGCCTAAATTAGGATGGTCACAGCGGGAAATGAAGAGACAATAGATTTGAGAGGCACTTATGGAGCAAAATCAATAGAGATGGAGATGGATTGGTTATTGAACTTCTCTAACAAAAGTAAGAAAGGTGTAATTAGTCCAGTTCTTAGAGAAAAAAATATTAATATTTACCATATTGTCCTGAAGCTGTAATCTGAAAATCTCTAATGCGTCCAGAAGCCATTCCCAGTGGAGTCTGACACTCTGAAATCAAAGGGGCACACAATAACTAGAAGTGCAGAAAACTGAGCTTCACAAATGCAAGTCAATAAAAATGGGAGAATACCAACAAATGCTCATATTTTTTAGTGTTTACTATGTGCCAAGAATTATATAAAATATTTTATTGTGTAATCTCATTTAATTCACCCCAACAGGTAAGTGCTAGAACTATTCCCATTTTTCAGCTGAGGATACTAAGGTCCATATATAAGTAGACCAGTGGTTTTCTTACTTGTTTAGGATTGAATCTCAAGCTCTTCCAAGCAATACCTGTAAGTTATCTTTAGCAATTGAACCAAAATTAAATTTCAAAATCTGCTCTTGGAGATCTTGGAGCTTCACAAAGTTGTGAAAAGGAAGAGGTAATTTTCAGCACCAGTTTGTTAAACAGGGTGGGGTAAAAGTCAGCTTACAGTTGTATGGAAAATAATACAACAATTAATAAATAATAATACAAAAATAAACTCTGTTTTATGTACTTACAACTATAAACCTACTTTTGCCCCACCCTGTATTTAGAACTTCAGGTTCAAAGTGTTCAAAGCTTCAAGCCCTCCTCCGAAGACTCTTATGATTTCTACCAGCAGTATTCATTTCAGATTTGATAATGACTGTGAGCTTGTATTTATGTCTTGACAAAGTCAACCATTCTAGGAGGGAGAAAAGCTATATAGATGCAGGCTGAGTCGGCAGGTAGCCTCCGTCTGCATTGCTACTCACGCTTGCTATACACCAGGAAAAGAGTGCTCATCCCAGCTTGTAGGTGTTCGCCAATAAGGCATTCTATTCGCCAAATTCCAACTTTGGATGGTAGCATTTCCACTGTCTCAAAAACACCTTATTTTAAAAAAAGAGAGAAAATTCTTTTCACTAAAAAAATGAGAATGAGACACTTGGCTTATATAGAATATCAACGGAAATCTACCTAAGTCACTTCCACCCCTATTGGACCCCTAAAATCCAAAGTACTTGCTATTTGACCCCTACAGTCGGAGACATTAGAGATTGAGTTCTGACAGCTCCCCATCCTGGGGAATAGAAGAGAGGGCAACAGAATGCTTTAGTGGCAGGGATAGGTATAAGCTACTGCATTAGGCCTGTTCTCTTAGGGTTTTTCAGAACCACAGATTTGTTTCTCATTGACCAGATGCAGGCTCCCTGGGAGTGAAAAGTCAGGGAGGTCCTCAAAGATCTCGTCTACTAAGGCTGCCTTGAGGGCTAAGGTAACCCCAGCAGCAGAAAGCTGGAAGTAAATGCTGGCAGTTCGAGGAATGAGTGGCCAACCACCTTGAATAAAAGTGGAACCAACCAGGTCACAGGTATTTCATGAGACGGAGTCCCAAAAAGGAGTCTCTGAAAAGCCCCCTGAAAGTTGTCTGTAAGAAGAGTCAGCTTTAACTATCTGCCAGGTGTGCAAAGTGTGAAGCTTGCTTACAACAATGGTGCTAGTTGTAAGTAAATAGCAACTATCCTATCCCTTACTTTGACCCTTTGCATGCTGGAGTTCAAAGAAGCAGCCAGCAAGGAGTTGGGGGAAGCACAATAAGCATAAGTCAGAGAAACAGAGGACCCAACTGTACCTCCCTTTCCCAGTGCAGGCTTCCAGCCTGGTGCAGACTCAGATTAGGAGAGGAAAGATTCAAATTAAATCAAGTTCAGAAATTTCATAAATATCTTAAAATGGACATTCTAATTTCTCATGGACTATATTTGTGATGTAAAGTGACCACAGGACTGCTTATTAATTAAGATAAAAGTGAGTGGAAAAGTCACTGGTCTTAAAAGAAGTTTTACGCAAGAAATAGGGCAAGTTTGTTCCCACTATTAAATCTGTTTTAAAGGGACAGTGGAGAACTACAATGAAGTTGTGTTTTGATCAACAGTGTAAGTAGTGCTTAATCAATGTACAGGTAATAGACATAAATAAATCACGCCTTGGATAACTACTGGTTCTATGTGGGATTTGAGATGGGAAAAAATCCCCCTTTTCCTGAGAAAGTGCTACAACATTATTCATTTATTCTGTTCTATTTACTTTATAGCAAATTATCTGTATCTAAAATTTTCATGTTTATTTGCTAACTTATTTATTATCTCTCTGTACGGTAAAGTTAGTTGAAAAAGTAAGTTATCCGAGAGCAGGAAGTTTGTCTGCTTTGTTCACTGATCATATTTCCAGTGCCCTAGACCATTTCAAGTAAATACTCAAGTAGAATAGGTGCAAGAAAGAGCACAAACTAGCTCATACCTGGATAGAGGTTGTAGACTGCCATTTTATACTCCTCTTTTTTCCGTACAGTGAATACGTGTCCACTGAAATGAATAGAATGTATATTTTCATTGCTGCCCATACTGAGCAGATACCATCGAATCCTTTGATCCTGAGCCATTACTAACCCAGGTAGGGTATCCATCACATAGCCATTGATTGCTGAAGAAGGAGAACATAGTTAGAAGGCTGTTAAAATCTATTGTAGAAGTTTCTTTTCCTCCACTCTAGTCAAAAATACTGATTTCTAGGAGGATTCCACTCCGATACACATACTGTCAATTCATGCAAAGCCTCAGACTCAAGGCTCATTTGGTACAGTGTCTGCTGCATTTCACAGTGAGTAATATTGGGGTGTAGGATATATTACCATGGAAGCGATAATTTTCTTTAAAAGTGGGGTCCTCCATCTGGGTATTGCAGGGGGCCCTGCAGTTCCTTTCCATGTTTTCAGTGAAGTACCAGCTTTTTGTCTCATCAAAAATAGTGAAAAACAGGACAAATTCTTGCACTGTCACTTGTCTCCCATGAGCAGGGTTCAGCGTGTTAGTGCGGCAGATCAGAAGAGGTCCAATTAGGCCTGAGTGCACATCTTTTTCCTGAGAGGGAAGACATCAGTTCCATGAGTATAAGCTCTCTCACCTACTAATCAGAGTGGATTAGTATCATCAACTTTTATGCTACTCCAACCTACTCTTCATCTTCTCATAGAACAATTCATCATTCTCAGTAGATTCCAGAATAGTATTTCTAAAACACAAATATGATGTGACCTCCCCAATTTAAATCTTCCCATTATGCTTCGGATAAATACCAAAATTCTTAGCAGATATTGCAAAGGCCATTTCTTCTAAACCAGGATGGGGCCAGCACAATGTAGAACCACTTACCAGATCAACATCAGAAAAATAAGCCCAGGCTTTGCAGTCAAACTCATTTTTACTGGGTGCCATATGATGTTGAACTTTCCAAAAGTAAATTTGAGTTTCATTAGGCCTGACAAACTTCTTTCTAGGTTCTTCTTGCCTCTGATCTTCCTCATAAGAAATAAGACTAGAATAGAAGGAGTAGGGACGAGAGGCCTGGTTTTTGAAAGTCACCTGCAGAATAAAAAAAAAAAAAAAAAAGAATCAAGTATTTTAGAGTTTCTATCTCTAATAGTAATGTCTATTTTGGGGGTGGGTTATCCATATTTTAACACCCATAGGAAGTGGTACATAGCATGGATGTTGTTAGGGCCCAAACCTAAAGCTCTATAGAGGAAACTATGAGGAATTTTTGGATTAAAAGATTTTTAAGACATGCACTCAAAGTTGCAAAGGAGAAAATTCCTAAATATTAAAAAGCAATTCTAAAGGAAAAGGGAGAATATCACTGTAGGGGGTTTAAGGGACCATAATCTCAGTACTTGATACTTAAGTTAAGGTTCTTCATGACAAATTCCAGAATGAGCCCTGGCTGGTGTAGCTCAGTGGACTGAGTGCCAGCCTGTGAACTAAAGGGTCGCTGGTTCAATTATCAGTCAGTGCACATGCCTCCATTGCCAACCAGATCCCCAGTAGGGTGCTTATGAGAGATAACCGATCAATGTATCTCTTACACATGGATGTTACTCTCCTTCTCTTTTTCCCTCCCTTCCCCTCTCTCTATAAATAAAATCTTTTAAAAAATTCCAGAATGAATGCATATAATCTTTTAAAAGGCTAGTTTTCAGATTTGGAAAAAAAACATACGTTTCATAGGACATAGGAAAAGTAAAATAAAAATCAAGGCAGAGCCCTGGCTGGTGTGGTTCAGTGGAATGAGTGCTCGATTGCAAAGCAAGGGTCATAGGTTCGATTCCCAGTCAGGGTACATGCCTGGGTTGTGGGCCAGGTCCCCCATAGAGGTTGCATGAGAGGCAACCACACATTAATGTTTCCCTCTCTTTCTCTCTCCCTTCCCCTCTCTCTAAAAATAAATAAATAAAATCTTTTAAAAAATCAAGGAAGAAAAAATTCACTCATGACCCTGATTTTAGATCCTTCTATATCCTTAATATAAACCATCAATTGGGACAATGAATGACTATTTTGGGAAAAAAAATAAAACTACTTTGACCTTTGCCTCCCACAGTGTACCAAAATAACTTCTAAATCTATAGAAATTACTGATGGACTTAAAAGTTAAATGTTAAGAAATTAAGCCATAAAGGAAAGTTCAAGGAAATATAGGTGTTTTTAAGAAAACAAATCCCTGTATAGGGAAGGATTTTTATAAACATACAAGCTATGAAAGTGTCATAAAGGAAAGATTTATAGGTTACTTCCTAAAATATAAAAACCTGTTTTAATTTAAAAACCACTACATATAAAATTAAGAGAAAACAAACTTGGAAAATTACTATTCACTAAAATGATCAATGATCATTAATAAGTCAATGATCTACATATGAGGTAATATAAATTAATAAGGAAAGTACTCCCTCCAAAAATGTCAAATGTGCAAAGGGCATTAATAGTAATTCAGTAAAGAAAGTCTTAAAATGTTCATGTATTGAGTACATTGTATTTTTAGAATTTTATCCTAGAGAAAGAGTTGTGATTGCAGCATTATTTAAATAGTGAAAAGAAACTATCTAAAAGGTTATTCAAAGTAAATGGTTAAGTAGATCATAAATTCGTGTAGTAAACTATTATGCCATCACTTAAAAAGATACTTAGGAAGTGTTTTGAAATTATATAAGAGATGTTTATGACATATATTTAGTCAAAAAAGTAGTAGAATTATATAGTTCTGAACACATAAATAGAAGACTACATTGGAAAAAAGATAAGAACACACACCAAAATGGTAATTATGAGAGTATTTTTCAATTTCTTTATTTTCTATATTTAAATTTTTTCAAAAGTGAGAACACATTATTTTTATAATCAGAGACAAAAATATACAGGATTAATTTTCTTGTGATTCCATTGTACTCAACTCACCATGATATTGTCTTCGACTTCTGCTCTTATACATGGACCCAGAAGTCCCAAGTGTTCATATAGTTCTCCACGATATAAGGGCTGAGTAAAGGAGCCATCAGTAAATTCCTGGAAAACCACCTTCTTGAACTGAGGGATATTTCCACTTTGAGCCCTGAAGACAAAAAAAAAAAAGGGAAAAGCAGTATTGTCATGGGCTAAGTATGCAGAAACACTCCACATTCTTGCCTTCTCTATGTTTGAGATACACTTAGCAGAACTGATTATGAATTGGAGGTGTAATGGGGAAGGGAGGGGAAAAAGAGGGATTAAAGATAACTTTTAGGTTTCTGATTTGGGTAAATGGGTGGATGGTGATGCAATTCACTGAGATGAGGAACCCTAGATGAGGAGTAGGTTGGGATTTACAATTTTGGACACACAGGATATCTATGTGTATTAAATTGGCAAATGCACAGAGATTGGGAGTTCACAAAAGAGGTCTAGATGAAGCTCATCCATATTTAGGTGGTATCCAAATCATGTGAGTGACTTATCAAAGCCAATAGTCAATTTTGTTATGTTCTCATCTTGCTCTACATCTAAGAAACATTTCTGTAGTTATCCACTCCACACTCCTTGACACATTCTCCCCAGGTTTCACTAGTATGTAAATTCCATGAAATCAGGGGTTTTTCTCTCCTCTTCCCACTGCCATATTCCCAGTAGCTGGACCAAGTGCCTGGCATATGGTAGGTGCTCAAAAACTTTCTTGAATGTTGAATGGATGTAGGGTTTATAAACATATTTTAAATATAAGAGAGCTCCGGGGTTCAGTCCTTGGGTTTACTTTCTTTACTTAAAAAATTTTGTTAAAATTGTGAACTAAAACTGTACAACAAAGTGCATAAAATAAATGCTTTTGGTACACAAATGCAACCATCATCCAGGTTAAGAACATTGCCCTGGCTGGTGTAGCTCAGTGGTTTGAGTGTCCACCTGCGAACCAAAGGGTCGCTGGTTCAATCCCCCAGTCAGGGTACATGCCTGGGTTGCAGGCCAGGTTCTCAGTAGGGGGTGCATGAGAGGCAACCACACATTGATGTTTCTTTCCCTCTCTTTCTCCCTCTCTTCCCCTCTCTCTAAAAATAAAATAAAATCTTAAAGAAAAGAACGTTGCCAGCAACCAAGAGGATTCGCTGTATGTACCTTTCCAATCACATCCTCTCCCTCCCCACTAAAGATAACCACCATTTTAATGTTTATGATAATTATTTCTTTGCTTTTCTTCATAATCATACTATTTTTGTGTATATCCCTAAAGAATATAGTTTAGTTTTGCCTGTTTTTGAAGTATGTAAATGGAGCCATATTGTATACATTGTTTGGTTTCTAGCTTCTTTCACTCAGCATTATGGTTGTGAGATTCATGTACATTGTGTGTAGCTATAGTTTGTTCATTCCCATTGTCATATAGCATTTCATTGTGTGAATATACCGCAGTCATGGACATTAGAGTTGTTTCTAATTTTTGGTGCTTACACAAAGTCCTGCCATGAACCTTCTTGTAAGTGTGTTTTGCTGAACATATATATGCATTTACATTGGGCACATCTCTAGGAGTGAAATTGCTGAGTATGCAGATGTTCAGCTTTGTTAGATACTACCACAATTTTCCAAAGCTTTTGCACCATTTTCCACTTTCATTGGCAATGTATGAGAGTTCAGTTTGATCCATATCTTCACAAACACTTGGTATTAACTGTGTTTTTACATTTTGGCCATTCTAGTGGTTGCGTAGCAGTGTGTCTGTTGATTTATTTTGCATTTCCATGATTAATAATGAAGTTGAGCATCTTTCCTTATGAGTAGTAGCCACTGGATTTCCTCTTGTGGAATGCCTATCCAAACTTGGTTTGTTTGTTTGTTTGTTTGTTTGTGGGGTTTTTTTGGCCAATTTTTCTATTGGGTAATCTGCTTTTTTTTCTTCTCAATTTGAAGGAGTACTGAATAAAGCCTCGATATGAGTCTTTTGTTTGCTATTTATGCTGCAAACAGCTCCTATTCTGTAACTAATCTTTTAATTCTATTTCCTTATCTTTTGATGAACATAAGTTTATAATTTTAATGTAGTGAAATTTATAAAAAATCCTTCCTGGTTACTGCTTTTTGTATCTTGATGCCAATTCTCTTTCTTGTCCAATTCTGAGGTTGTTATGATATTCATTTTTTTAATCTAAGAGATTTATGGTTTTATGTCCACATTTAGACTTGTAATCCAATGTGAGTGGGTTTTTGTGTCTGATGTGAATTAGGCATCCAATTTAATGTTTTTCCATGTGGGTATCAAAAATTTCCAGCAATTTTTATTGAAAACTGCTATTCTATAACATGTTTATTATAAATCAAGTTTTAATATGTTATACAGGAATTCCTCCCACCTTGTTCTTCTTTTTCAAGAGGGCCTTGGCTATTCTTGCCCCTTTGTATTTTAAAATCAGTTTGAGTTCTACAAGAGAAAAGACTTGTTGAGAATTTCGTTTCTGTTATATGGAATCTGTAGATCAGCTTGGGGATACTTTACATTTTCACAATATTGCATTTTCAGTTCATGTACATGGGATATCTTGGCTTTTATTTAACTCTTCTTTAAAGTTTCCAATTAAATTTCCAATTTTTTTTCCATAGGGGTCTTGAAAAATCGGTTATGGTTATTTCTGGTACTTGTGTCTATTTTATTCCATTGTAAATGGAATTTGCTGTTAATTTAAATTTCTACCTGTCTGCTGCAATATATATAAATATATATATATATTTATGTATCTTTTGTATATTGATTTTGCATTCCACAAACCTGCTAACCTTCTTAGTTAATCCTAATCACTTACGTGTACATATTTAATTTTTTTTCTATGTACACAATTCATTTCATCTATAACTAAAGAATGTTTTGTTTCTCCCTTTCCAACCCTTATACATTTTATATCTTTTTATTGCTTTAGTGTGCTGGTTAGCACCTCCAGTATGGTACTGAATAGAAGTGGTGATAAAGAAGGGTTCCCAATCTTCAGAGGAAAGCTTTCAATGGATCAGCATTAAATATGATGCTTGGTATAGATTTTTGTAGATACTGTTTCTCCGAATAAGGGGATTCCTTTCTATTCTAATTTGCTAAAAGTTTTAAAATCTTGTGTGGATGCTAAATTTTAAGCACTCTTTTCATGAAATGAGAGGGTTATATTTTTTCTACTTTATCTGTCTTTTGTTAATATGACAAATTATAATGGTTCTTAAAAATGTTAAACTAACCTTGCATTTCAGAGGATACATTGACATATTTGTTTTTCCTTATATCAATGTCACACTTTAATTACTGTAGCTTTACAATAACTCCTGGTATCTGACAATGTCATTCTTTCCTCTTTCAGCTTCCTCTCTATGCACTGCTTTAGCTACATATTACAAGTTTTAATACATCATATTTACATTTTCATTTGGTTAAAAATATATCTTCTTTGACAAATACATTGTTTAGAAGTATGTTGTTTAGACTCTCTGCTCCTCCTGTTTGACAGACAGCTGCATCTCCCTGCACAAGGTCAACCTCAACCCTGAGACATGATGGTGAAGATTGGAGTGAATGGATTTGGCCGTATTGGGCGCCTGGCCACCAGGGCTGCTTTTTGCTTTGGCAAAGTGGATGTTGTTGCCATCAATGATCCTTTCATTGACCTCAGCTACATGGTCTCCATGTTCCAGTATGATTCTACTCATGGCAAGTTCAAAGGCACAGTCAAGGCTGAGAATGGGAAGCTTGTCATCAATGGAAAGTCCATCTCCATCTTTCAGGAGCAAGATCCCACCAGCATCAAATGGGGTGACGCTGGTGCTGAATATGTTGTGGAGCCCACTGGTGTCTTCACTGCCCTGGAGAAGGTGGGGGATCACTTGAAGGGTGGAACCAAGAGGGTCATCATCTCTGCTCCTTCTGCAGATGTGCCATGTTTGTGACGGGTGTGAACCATGACAAGTATGACAGCTCCCTGAAGATTGTCAGCAAAACCTCCTGCACCACCAACTGCTTGGTTGCCCTGGCCAAGGTCATCCATGGTACATTTGGCATCATGGAGGGACTCATGACCACAGTCCACGCCATCACTGCCACTCAGAAGACTGTGGATGGTCCCTCTGGGAAGCTGTGGTGTGATGGCCGAGGGGCTGCCCAGAACATCATCCCTGCTTCTACTGGCGCTGCCAAGGCTGTGGCCAAGGTCATCCCTGAGCTGAATGGGAAGCTCACTGGCATGGCCTTCTGTGTCCCCACCCCCAATGTGTTGATTTTAGATCTCACCTGCCATCTGGAGAAAGCTGCCAAATACTATGACATCAAGAAGGTAGTGAAACAGGCATCAGAGGGCCCCTTCAAGGGCATCCTGGGATATACTGAGGACCAGGTTGTCTCCTGTGACTTTAACAGTGACACCCACTCCTCCGCCTTTGATGCCGGGGCTGGCATTGCACTCAATGACTACTTTGTCAAGCTCATTTCCTGATATGACAATGAATTTGGTTACAGCAACATAAGGGTGGTGAACCTTATGGTCCACATGGCCTCCAAGGGTTAAGAGCCCTGTGGAACACCAGCCCCAGTGATAGGAAGAGAGACCCTCAGCTACTGGGGAGTCCTTGCCCCAAATCGATCCCCAAAACACTGAGAATCTCCCAACCTCCAGTTTCCATCCTAGACCCTCTGAAGAGAGGAGGGGCTTAGGGAGCCCTACTTTGTCATGCACCATCAATAAACTTCACTGTATCCCCCCAAAAAGAGAATTGTGTTGCTTAATTTCTAGTTAAACTTTTAATTGATTTAATGTTTAATTTATTACAGAATATATTTTATGTTTTATGATTTCAATTCATTAAAAGTTCTTGTTTTGTGGCATAGCATATGGTCTACTTATTAAACGTCCCATGTGAAGAAAAAATGTTAAACCTGCATTTGTTGGGTGTTCTCCATTAATCATGTTCAAGTCTTCTATATCCTTATTGAAGTTTGGGTGCTCTTTAAATCAATTATCTCTAAATATGATTGTGAATTTATCTATTTCTATATTTAATCATGCCAAGTTTTGCTTTATGTATGTTGAAGCTATATTATTAAGTCAATACAAATTTTAGAATGTTATAGCTGACTATTGAATTGACCTTTTTATTATTATAACAGCTCCATTGTATGTCTAGAAACTTTTTGCTTTAAAGTTGATTTTCAACCTGAGTCCTATTTTAAATGTGTCTCTTGTAGACACTATAAAGTTTTGGTCTGTGGTTACCATGAGCTTCATACCTATCCATCTGTATCTATAGCAGTCTATTTTAAGATGATAGGTATTTAAGTTCAAATGCATTCTAAAAGCCCTACATTTTACCCCTCTCCATGCTTTATGTTTTTGACATCATATTTAATATCTTTTTGTTTTGTGCATTCCCTATTTATTATAGTTATATTTAACTTTGCTACTTTTGTATTTTAACCTTCATATTGGTATTTTAAGTGGCTGAGTCACTGTGTTTATTATATATTTGCCTTTAAGAGTGAGATTTTTTTCCCCTTTCCTGTACTTTCTTATTTCTGGTTATGTCCCCTTTTTCTGCCTAATAAGACCCTTTAACATTTCTTGTAAAGCTGGCTTAGTGGTGGTGAACTTTTATAGTTTTTGCTGGTCTGGTAAAATCTTTATCTCTCTTTCAATTCTGAATGATAACCTTGCCTCATAGAGTACTCTAGGCAGTAGATTTCTTACTTTCAGCACTTTAAATCTTTCCTGTCATTCCCTTCTGGCCTATAGAGTTGCTGCTGACAAATCAGCGGATAGCCTTAGGGGGTTTCCCTTAAAATACTTTACATTAAAATACATTAGAATACTTTAATTTTATTTACCTCTACCTCACTTATAAGCTCTTTTTTTGATATAACTTGATAACTTTTTCCCATTAAAACTTCTTTTAATGGGTCTCAAAATTCTGTAAGATTTTGGTCAAGTTGTTTCCATAAAAAGGTACTGATTTTAAAAACTAATAACTTAAAACTGCAAAACATAAAAACCAAATGGTCTACAAAACATTCTCCTTTTCTTCTGAAGGTTTTATAGTGCCTTTTATCATTAACCAGTCTTGTACTATTAAATTTAAGTGGCCAATTGAGAGACCTATTACCTCCTCAAATATTAGTTCTCTTCTAATCACTCTTTCCTTTCCTTCTGAGATTTTAATTAAAAATAAGTTAGTCTTTTGTATTTTCCACTTTAAAAAATATCTGTATGTTGCATTTCATATTATTTCTTTTTACTTAACATACTAGTTCACCAATTCTTTCTATATGTTCATAGGTGTTTTAATGACTATCTGATGATTCCTTGATCTTAAGTCTATTAGTTTATTTTGGCTCTCTATTGTTTCTGTGGCCTCTTGCTTATTTTTTATTTTGTTTTGTACCCAGTATCTCTGTGTTCTAGACACTGTATCTGAAATATTTGTGAAAACAAGTTTAAGCCTAAGATGTTGGTTTCTTTTACTAGAGAAGTTTATGTTTTCTTTTGCCACATGTCTGTACATACTGCCAATCCAAGTCTGGCTTAAATTATGATCAAGAATGAAGACTTCATGGACAACGCAGGTGACAGAAAACTGGTATGTAAGTCAATGAAGTGCAAGTTAACTGATTTACCATTACCTTGAGTATATAACCCTTTGGGGACCCACTTAAAGTGGACACAATTTGTATGTACTTTTACTCCCTTGGTGATCTCATAAAGTCTTTTTGAATGTTATCAATATGTTTATGACTCCCAAATTTATATCTTTAAAAGAGACATCTTCCTTGGATTCCAGGCTCATATCTAACTGCCTACTTATCATCCCAATTTGGATGTCTAATAGGTATCTCAAACTAAATATGTACAAAACAGACCCTTGAGTGTTTCCTTAAATAAATATGTTCTATCTCAAGCCTTCTACATTTCATTAATTGTCACTATGATCCTCCTAGTTGACCAAAACAAAAATTAAAAACCTTCTTTGACTCCTCTCTCCATGTTCTCCCCATATACACTCTAACAGCAAGCCCTATCTACTTATCTTCACATTATGGTCAACATCCTTCCATTTCTTTTGAGTTTTACTACCACAAGCCTGGTCTAAACAACTGTCTTCTTTTACCTGGATGAATGAAACTAGTCTCCCTGCCTCAATTCTTGCCTATGGAAACTGTGTTACACAACTTCATTTAATTGGTATTCCTTGGAGTTTGGACATACATGAAATATCTGCTTTTGCCTCAGTACATCCATCATTTGCTAGTTCATTTAACAGATATTTATTTAAGTATCTACCATGTACTGTTGAAGGCACTGTTGAAGTTTATGGGAATATATCATTCAACAACGCCTTCAAAGTTTGTGTTCTCAATGAGTTTACTTTCTTGTTGGAGAAGATAAAAATAACCAAATAAATGTATACTATTTCAGGTGCTAGAAAGTGCACTGAAAAAGAGTGGTGGGGGCTATATGTATACACAGTCTTCAGGGAAAGTCTCACTGGTAAAATGAAATTTGAGCAGCAACCTGAAGGAGCTGAGAGAACTAACACTGGGCTATCAGGGGAAGGAATTCTAAGCAGAAAACAAAGTACAAAGGCCCAGAGGTAGCTGCATACTTGTTTCTTTTGAGGAATAACAATGAGGTCAGTGTGGTTGGAGTGGAGTGAGTGAGAAACACTGGTAGGAGATGAGGGCAGAGAGGTTTCAGAAGGTCGCATTTCATAGAAACTAGAAGGCCATCATGAGGGCTTTGGAATTTACTCAGGGTGAGATAGAAATGCACTGGGGAATTTGGAACAGAGAACAATAATCACAATTATAATGTGAAAAATTAGCTGCTATGTTGGGAAAAGACTGTATGAGGGCAATGCTGGAAGATGGAAGCCCAGTTAAGAGGTTATTACAATAATTTGGATGAGTGTTGGTTATAGTTCAGACCACATCGTAGATACTGAGGTGGAAAAAAGTAGCTGGATTTTGTGTGCATTTGTTTGTGTGTGTGTGTTTATAGACTTGATTTTATTTTTTATTTTATTTCATTATTTTAAAGATTTTATTTATTTATTTTTAGAGAGAGGGCAAGGGAAGGAAAAAGAGAGGAACATCGATGTGTGCTTGCCTCTTGAGCATCCCCAGCTGGGGACCTGGCCTGCAACACAGGCACATGCCCTGACTGGGAATTGAACTGGCGACCATTTATTCGTAGGCCAGAGCTCAATCCACAGAGCCACACCAGCCAGGGCTGACTTTATTACGTTAAATAGAGTTTTGTTATCACAGAAACAGTACACATGCATTGTAAGAAATTTGAAAATATAGACACATACCTTTTTAAAATTAAAAACAACGTGTTAACCTAGAGTGACAACTTATTATGTCTTCTCTTGTTTTGTTACCTGTTTTTTTCCTAGTCAACAATCTCTAACTTTGCATTTCACTAAATTTTTATCTTGTCCAATACTCAGCTCACAATCAAATTCTGATTATTTTTATTGAAGTTACAGCTAATAGGATTCTTCAATGGATTAGACGTGGCTGTGAGGAAAAAAAGAATAATTAAGAATAATTTCAGGTGGTTGGAAGATGGGGGTGAAGCAGGTGGGAGATAAACCCTCTTGCTCGTGCACCAATGTGGGACACCTAGCCAATCTTCTGAAGAACTGAGTGATCAGCCAATGAAATTCCAGCTTATTTGAAGTTTGGAAACCAAAGTTTGCAGAGGACAATAGAAAACGGAAGGTAAGGAGGTTTTGTAGGCTGTTGAGAGGGTCCCAGGGTCCTGTGCTGCAGACGCAGCTGTGGTGGTCTCTCTCTTAGAGACTGCGGCTACCATGGGAGCTTTGGAGGAGAGCCAGGTCAACGAGTGTAACTTGCCAGCTCCTTCCTCTCCCAGAGCAGGGAGGTCACAGATCTGCACCAGTACAGACCTGGTCACTGGGCAGTGGGAGACACAGAGCAGGCGGTGCACCACGTCTGAGACAGTGGTCACCAGCTGGGACAATACTAGAGAAATCGGGGAGCCAGGCGACACCAGGAGATGGAAGAAGAAAAGGGCCATGACTGACCGTGACCCAGATAGTCCCGGGACTGGTCAGAGTTGGGCTGAGTGAAAATCCTGGCGATTGTTAGGAAAGGTCACCCGCACACAAGGGGGATTCACTAAAAAATAAAAAGGCTCTCAGCCACTGTGCAAGGACTTCTGGTGCGCTGCTGTGGCAGCCAGGACAGAGAAGAAGGAGGAGGAGGGGTGTGAATTGCCCCAAATCAGGGCGCCCCAAAGACTGATCAAAGTGGGGCAACTGGGGCGAAAGAGTTAGCTGTCCCCA